>JAOEHI010000021.1:517690-531150 GCA_025447815.1 Percopsis transmontana
TCTGGTGTTCTCTGGCAAATGCCAATCGAACTATACAGTGCTGGGCTGTAAGCACAGGTCCCACTGTGTGTGTGTGTCTATACACTCACGCAGATCCAGGGCAATCTGATGAAACAGTGTGACGTCATCTCTGGAGTAGCCAGGATCTGGGTGGCTGCAGGGTTGCCGATTGGTCGAACCCAAGTCGTTCTGGGTGTCGGTCAGCGTTGCTATGGCAGACAGGATTCCATACTCACTCACACCCAGGTCCACCAGGGAGCCTCGCACCTCCAACAAGCACTTCTGCTGGAGAAATGTATTGTGTTTGTGTATTGTCCGAATATGTATTTGAGTAAACAACATTTAGATTTTTCAGGCCGAGATAACTTGAGAATACATACAACTGGCAGAGTCTTTAAGTTTCCTAAATGCATAAGAAGTATGTTTTTGATAAACAATTAAATCAATGGAGATCAAAAAACAGATAATTTCAAGTTCATCATCAAACCAAAGAAATCGTTCATCCTTAACATCAGTGTGTTGACTTATATAAAAAGGTAAGGTAGATATAGAGTCCAATATCACTTTAAGCTGTTATAAAATAGGTTTCTTCTGGTAAGAAAAAAAAACAACAACTTATTTTACCTGATAACTGAAGTCGCTTGTTTCCCTGAGATTGTCAATGCTGAGGAGACACTTCCAGACCGGCCCTCGTAGGCTAGGAGGAATACCCAGCCTGATGAAACGCTCAATCTGGAGAAGAAATGCAACAAGACCGTGTAGGTGGTTTACCTTTTCGTTGCTAAAATGTTCAAACCTTAACTAAAATACCAAAGCCAACCTGACTCCTGCAGATGAAACTGGACCCATTCCAGTAACTTAACAGTTCACACAACTCCTTGACTCTCACCGAGCTCAACTGGGGGTAGCTTAAGAACACAAAACACACACACACATGTTGCATGAAATTACTGCATTCTTTATTGGGAAAACCTGGAATTATAATGAAGACTATTAAAAATCACACATCAAAAGTACATGAGGTGCATGTCCCTACAAAGATATTTGAAACTGCAACTAAATCTATTAAAGTTTCAATGAAGTCTAAGAACCACTAAGAAAGAACTCAATAGCCTAGTAAAATACATCAGATAAGCATGACAGATAAGATGACAATTGCTTCAGAGGCAAGCGTGTCCGCCTTTGTTTGGGAGTGGTTAGGCATACATCACAAGCCTTAAAAGTAATCTTTCTATAAATACAAGCAGTTCGTTATGTGTATTGGTGCTAGGGCCAAACAAGCCAATTAAGCCACTACAACATACGGTACCTATAATCGTGACATCGGTGATAAAGTTTTTGGTTCTTTCTTTTAGTAAGGGCAAACCCGAATTCATCAAAGGCCACATTTTCGCTGCATCGTTTTGTTGTTGAGCTTCTCCTGCTGACATTGCTGCTATTTCTTCTCCTCATATTAAACATATTTAGTTTTAAATTGATCTTCGATTACCACGTTTGTAGCGGACCGCTTTGTCAGAAGTCCAGTGTCAACTTTAAAATACGCCGCGCCCCCTTTTTGAGTCAGTGGGCTTGTTTGAAAAGTTGTGGTCTCCCATGCGGGCGGTCACACAGTGGAAATTCGGGAATACGTTAGTGCCGTGGCCATCTTCCATAACGTTTTCACACGTTATGTTTACATATTTTGCGTTGATTCGTTTATCTTTTGTACCTTGTGTGCTAACTACACAATTATGGCAACTACATATCACAAACACCGTTCTTCGCCGTCCGATTCTAATATAGAATTCCAACATACACGATGGATGGGCGGGATAAGTCGGAATATGTATAATCACATTATCCACAAATGAGTGAACTCAGCGGCCGTTAAAACAAACACACGCAGATTTACGCGCGCACTTTTTTCGAAATCAACAATTTGATAAAAATTAATAAATATATGAATAAAACAAATCAAAAAACAACTGACTTGTTTAACAATGAATTAATCAATATATAAATACAAATTATTCTGCCACATGATGATCCACTAACTGATTGCAATCACCATACATAATATACATTTTCAACAATAATTCATTGATTTCATTACTCCCACTCATTATATTACTACATGCATTCCCTATGTAAAACCTCTTGTCAGATTAAATAGACAGACACCCTTCGGTTGCCTAATAACGTAAAACTGTTTTATTTTCATTGTACCACAAGAGGGCAGCAGAGTTATAAAGACCCAAATGTGGTGCATGTGTTTTATGGTTTTATCCAATCTGAGGGTAGGTGTGGGAAGGGGCATAATTTATCCAGCCTTTGCGTAGAGTGAAGTGTGTCTTTGTGAAGAGACACTGTTCTTCATCTGCTCTGGCAGACGAATGAGGTAAATATAGGCATTTATTATTTAAGGCCTATAAAATATAAACCACATCAATCACAACATGGTTATTGGAAGTAGAGCTCCTTGTCTATCTTACTAATTACATGATTATATTATATGTGAGAATCGATGTAAAAGAAATGTATGTATATTAAATATGTACATTAAGATTTGCAGGGCATTTCTAAAGTATTTAAAGAGGAGCTGCTATGTTTAGAAAGTAAAAAGGTTACAGTTACAGCATTTAGCAGACGCTTTTATCCGAAGCGACTTACAATTACATTGTTCTATTACATGGATCAGGTAGGGGTTAGGCATCTTGCTCAAGGATGCTTACAGGTAAGCCGACTCTGGGGCTTGAACCCACGACCTTACAGCTGGGAGTCCAACAAAGGTCAAACTTGTGAAGTGTTCATCTTAAACTGCCTATATGGAACACTGCTAGGCATGTAGCAGTGCAACAACAAATGACATGCAGCTCTACTGCCTTCTAGCAGACCCCCGGATGTTTACAAAAGATGATAACATTGCTACAATACAAGCCTACTGGCCATGGGAGATGGTCTGGGAGATGACTCCCAGAGCACTACGCTAGCTATAGCCATTATACAGCCATGCGGGTGAGGTGTAATGAGGCAGGGTAGCTCTTATCAGAACATAATGTGTGTCTCGTTGTGTTTCCGTCATGGTCTGTCTTTGTGTGCCACTGTCAGACACAACAACGGGCATGTTGCACATGTTGCATCACCAGCGGGGCGGGCGGAGGAGAGAAGATGAGTGGAGGGTAATTGTGACCCAGGAGATCCCCCTCTCTGCCAGGGAGAGGTGAGAGAGAGAGCGGAGCACACACGCGTGTGTGTGTGTGTGTGAGAGAGAGAGAGAGAGAGAGATGTTGAAAACCTACCATCACCATTGCTGCTGCAATCACCTGCAATCCTTTCAACGCCCCGCCAATCCCACTGGTTGCCTAGAGACAGGGTCACTGAGGGCACTGAATTAAAAGGGATGCAGACGATTTTGTGCGTGTGAGAGAGAGAGTGTGTGTAAAGGTGGGGCGCGGGGGTGGTATGAAAAATGACCCTGTATATAGACCCTTCTATATTTTCAGTGATATTCTATCAGATGGTGAGGGAAGCAGTGGGCAAAATAACATGCGAGGCATGATTTTCACATCCTTCCCCGGCAACAAAGGAAACAGTGCCTACAACCGACCTGGGATCCGTTCAAGTGGTGACAGGCACAGCTACTGCTCTAGCAATTGCTCCAGCCTGCATGTGTGCGGGTGTGTCGGAAGGGAGGGGAGGGGAGGGGGCCACGCAAATTAATTTCCTGCACTGGGGACGTCCTTTCATCATACCTGTGTTTTTAACCCTTGTCTTACGCCATCCTTGCAGCAGTCGAGCTTATTCCCAGCAGGGCTTTGTACTATGGAAGAGACAGTAAGAGGGCAGTGATAGGACAGACAGGAGAAAATAATTGTGCAGCAGAGAAATTGTTTATACATGCCCTAAACATTTTGCATTCACATTCTGTGTGTTTTCTACACACACATTTTCAGTTGTGTGCGTTACTAGAGTTACAAAACAGATACCAAGGTGCCTTACTTGGCCATTGCGGGCATGCTCATTACCTTTGCTCTTTATGGAACACACCCATCAAAGCCCATAATTGCCTAGGCAAATACTTTTTCAGGGTGTTGTAGGGGCATTGGTAGTACGTGTTCCCTTGTGTTTCATGTCTTGTCTGGTAAAGTACACCCAATTGTAGTTTACTGTATAAGAACCATAGCTGGGACAGGGAAGGACAAGTGCAGATATTTGTGGAAATAAGAACAAAAGTATACAAAAGTAATTACAATAATTCTGAAGTTGTGGTAATGTGGCATTAAATCAACTTCAACTGGATGTTCTCCTGTGTGTTGTATCAAGGACGTAAAGGTAAATGTCCTTGGTCGTATACATGTTTTTGTGTTCCCAGGCGGGAGCAGGGTACACCAAAATAGAATGTACTGGAAACAGAAAGTGTGGGTGGACTGAAAATTACCACTGGATATTACCCATTGGTCTGGTCTCTCTTTTCTTTTTTTTATAAAACAAAACAAATAAACATGGTAATATCTACACATATTTTAATGCGACAACAAAACGTTTATTTGAAAATAGCACCTACGGATAGAACAAGTAGATTTACCTGTTATATGATGCCGGGTGACTTAAAAGCTGGGCAGTGTTTAACATGTTTCCCTCATAATAATCTTTATCATTCAGTGCAAATGGATAAAATTTTAGTGCAATAAATAAATTATAGGACAGAGACCTTCTATATAAAATTAATATAAAGAATATTGTTTGTGAATTCATCTTTCTTCCAATGCCAGGAAACATTTCAAACACTTCATGCAGTAATACCCAGCTTTCATTTAAAAGTTTCATTATTTACCTTTTTAACTAGACACATCACTGACTTTGTTCAAACATATATATTAATATATATATAAACATACAATTCAAACATAAAAAACACCACACAAGCTCCATAGGGCATGAATAAGTTACAGGTCAGTATATAAGGCATACAAACAACAAACAACATTCAATAATTTACTGGTGAGGTTAATATGAGAAAGTGTCCAATCAGTGCAACAGTCACAGACCGTATGAGACATGAGGTACAAGGTTGTTCAACTTGATAGTGAACATTCATCTAACATCGGCCTAACACCGAATCTATAATCAGCCTAAATCAAATTCCCTGTTGCATTGCAACCAATCGCAAGTTCTCATTTGAAAAAGCAAATTAAAAGCATTCAGCATTCACAGAGGGGAAATTGCTGATTGTTTCCAGGTACTGTCCAGGTAAGCCTGAATCCTCTCTCTGTGTGATTGGCTGAAACAGAAGCCAATGGACTGCTCCGTTTCCTGTATCCGCCTTTTAAAGCGGTCCCTGTCACGAGCCATTTCCTCCCAGTGTCCTTTTCGGGACGCTTGCCGAGCGAATGGCCATGTCCGCATCACGTGAACTTGGACGACAGGAGAAAACCGCACCTGAAATACACAAGAAAAAAAAAAAGTCAGAAAGACACAAAGCACTCAGACTAATAGAAGATATCTTTATACACTGAAGCCTGTATAACAAGATAGACCAACAAGGAACTAAATGTTTTCTGGACTACATTTCTACAAGACAGGAATGTGATAAAACAGTGTGTTAAAGCAACAAGATTGTCAGACAGACTTTAACATCACTGCAACCACTAAGCCAACTCTCTGCTGACTAGATGGAATCACATGACTGGCTTAGTCATGACGACCTTTGGGGTTGCTAACCGACACACAACAACAACTCAGCTAAAAACACACCAGCACATTATGGACGTGCCCTATGATGCATCAGTAAACATGACACCAGGAGGTTGAAACAATCAACAAATATACAATTATATATTCTGTATCTGTAATATGAATGTCTGTTAAACACATTAAAAACATTTACGACACTTAATTGTCGAGTAGAAATCTAAAACGGATTTTTCATTACATAAACATTAATATTGAAAATATTACAACCACTCTTAATGATCACTACATAACTATAGTGTAAAAGAATAGGCACCTTTTTCAAGCTGGCTCTGGACTTGGTCTGCTTCGCCTGCTCGACAAGTGATCCAGATGTTTGTCCAGACTTTCTCCAGGGCACCAGTCTGGCGCTGGTGTGGTTGTGACACTTTAGTGGTCTCTCTGGCAGAATGGGCCTGGAGACTCTGGCGCTCTGAGAAACCACCAGCTCTTTGGTACCAGGGGAATGTTGCTTTAGTGGGTGATGGACACTTGTGCGTTCTGCGTCTCCTTCAGATTGGCGCTGAGGCTGGTGTGTAGATGTAGAAGAGCTCTGGAGACAGGCCTGAAAATTAAGAGGATGGTACGGGTCGTCGCTTAAGCAGAGGGACTTCCACAGCTGCTCCTCTTCATCGTCCTCTAATGACAAAGGTGTGGCCCTACGCTCCTTTACTTCTGTGTCTGACTTGGAGCAAGTTGTGGGGAGTGAGGACTGCGGAGAGGGCGCTGTGTTGCTGGTTTGTGGGGATGTGCATGCTGTGAAACACATGGGGTTATAGGGATCTACAGGACTGCTGAATAAGTCCCACAGCCTCTCACTCTCCTCCTTGTCGAGGTCTGGGCAAGAACCATCAGAACTGCCCCAACTGCTCCAACTGTTCTCACTGTCAGAACGATTAACGCAGAAATTCAGGCCTTGAGGCATTAGGAGCTCCTCGCTAGCTTTGCTAGTGGAGGTACAGTCAGTGTCTCTGCTGTGCTTAACTTCGCCTTTGCCCATATTGGTGTTGGTTGAAATACAGGCAGAGAAAAAAAATGGATTGTAAGGGTCACTGGATTTGGACAGGGACTCCCAAAGTGCCTTACTCTCCTCACTGTCAAAATCTCCCAGGTTTTGGTCTTCCTCACTACTCCAATGGGAGCCTCTCTCCTCTTCTGAAAAATTCTGCTTGTAGACTTTCTCTGTGCTCTTGTGACATGTGTGATCTGTGCCAGAGCTGTCAGTAGCGGGTCCAAAGATGTTCCAGTCGCTAGAGAAGCCCATTTTCCAGCTGGGGTGATGTCCCAGGAAGATCCCATCCTCTTTACCAGCTGTTCTGGAGACAAAGTCGTCCACTAATCCACAGCACAGGTCGTCCGCACGGAGACTGGACAGCAGTGCCTCCGCCGTGGAGCTCCCGGAGAGGGGATTTGAGCCACCAACCATAACTCCGCTGTCTCCGTCAAAAAGGGAAGAGAAGAGAAACGATTCGGTCTGGTTTGCTGCCGTGCTCATGTGCTGGACGTGTTGACCCGTTTCGTCCGTGATTCTCAGATGGACCTCAAACCGAAACATCTGGAAAACTAAAAGAAATTACAGGTGTTAAAGTGGCAACAGATTTCAGTCTCTTTGAACAATTAATAGTGTATAACAAACGGAGGCAGTAACAAACTAAGAAAAGAAGTCTTCCATGGGTCTCTTAATAAATCTCATCTGATACAACAAACCGTGGTGAAACAAGCATGAATATTTCAAACAAAGCAGCATGTTGTGTTGGAGTATCAAATTACCTGACATGAAGCTGATGTAAATAACCTGTAGTAACAACCGAAGATGTTCCCACAGAACATTCAGAATCTGTTTAGTCCACGGCAAGAGGGCCATCCCTCCACTGCCAAACCTCTCCATCGCGGTCCCGTCCGAAACCTTCGCAGAATCAACACTCGTTGCCATTTTCCCCCAAGATTTGGCGAGAACTCGAATAAATCCTCACGTATTCTGATATTCTTCGTCAAAAATGAATAGACTTCGCTTATTTGTCTGTGACAGATGTACGATGATGTATAACCGCCTCATGTTTTTGCTGGTTTCTTCGCTCTAGATATTCTTTGTCAAATGCCTGCATGTATTTTATCCATATTTTCTGCAGTTTGTAGTCTTCGTCGTAGTAATGGTGAGTGAATGTCAGATGATTGCAACCCTACTTTAATAAAAAAGTGTTGACGTCAGGGCCTGCTGTGATAGGACACTCGAGCTACGATTCCTCAAAAGATCCAGCCTCTTATTATAGGACACACCCTCATTACGTAAACGTATGACGCATGGAAAGTGCTCGTAAATTCCCAGAACGACTGGGAGAATAACATAAAATTCAAAGTTTAGAGTTACCAGTGGACTTTTGATTTTGTTTCTTTTTGTAGAGCAGTACATTAATCCTGGAATTTATTTTGCACCGTAACATTTACTGGTTTAGCATGTAAAGTCGGGAATTATTTATTGGCCCTGGTAATTATGTATAGGTTGTGCATTTTACAATTAAAAGAAACGGGGGTCTCATTGCAACACTTTCGACTGGAAAACTTAAAAAATAAAAAAAAAATACCACAGGTACAAAAACCCAATAGGATGTTCTGGGTGAAAACTAGACTAAAACAGTCTGCATACATTTCTGCATCAAAAAAAAGTAAAAAAAAAAAAAGTACCAAAACCCAGTTAAAATAAAACCAAATGTATCACTTGTACAGCCGTTTAATGCAGGACTAAGCCACAATTATAGGCTAAAATGCCAGGGACAGACCTTTAAGACATTCTATGTTCCTGTACATTCTTAACAGCAAGATATACTTAAATCAAGACAACAGAACATATTCCAATCTCATCTCTTTTATTATTCAAAAGTGTAATTTATGCCACCAAAGCAGAAGCTGTAGAGGACTCACTGTGAACAGAAAAAAAAAAAGGGAGACCATTAGTGGTTTCAAAACAACTCAAAATAGCTATAACAAATGCTAAAATCTTAATAGGCAAGGGGACTGTTAAACACTCAGTTACTGAATCATGCAATGCTTGTGCACTATGGTGCTTTCAGATTCTAGTAGTAATTACATAGTCGCAAGGAGTAAACATGCCAATAAGAATAGTATATTCCTTCATTAAGCTTTAATCCAAAGCAATTTACAATAAGTACATTTGTCAATCCGTAAAAGCATCATTTTAGAAGAGTGCTCTTAGCAGTCACTAGAGAGGTCTCAAGAACCTTTAGCTAGCATGGGATTTTCCCCCTTAAAACAAGCAACAAAAATGTGTTTGTTACATTCCAAGTTTTCAGCCAAATATACAAGTCATATATCAGACTTCCACAAACAAAATTCCAGCCACATTCATATTAAAAATACTACATTTTCATACTATCTATATCAGTGGTTCTTAACCTGGGTTCGATCGAACCCCAGGGGTTCGGTGAGTCAGTCTTGGGGGTTCGGCGGAGGATAAGACACACCCGACTCATGATTCGTGATGACACGCCCCCCTTCGGTGGGTTCGGTGAATGCGCATATGAAACTGGTGGGGTTCAGTACATCCAACGAGGTTAAGAACCACTGATCTATATGTATATATATGAAGGGGACTGGCAAATATGACACCAAGTAGCCACTCTGCTAATTAGCCTCCAGCATTATTCTGGCACAACTGAAATATCAACTCTTACAAGGAAAGAGCAGAATAATAAGTTGTGCATTGTTAGAGAGGACTAATACTTGCGGGGAATGTCTTAAACTCTTGTACTACATACCAATAGAATATAAGCAAGATAACCGAGTATGCACTGTATACTAAATAGTCAAAGAAATCCAGTATGCGGCTCATGGTTCCTAAATTATTGTCAATTATTTTTCATTAATTCAGGTAGCAAAGGAATGCTCCATTATTATGTAGTTCATTCCATTAGTGGTGTGGTATGCATTACAAAATTCAGACACTAGCATAACATTTCCTTCTGCTTGGTGAGCAAGGGAAGATTTTGTCACCCATTGTACCAGGAAATAAAAATTTCCATTCAGTGTAAAACCTATTCAATACATACTACTTCCAGTTGGGGGCCAGTACTCTCTTGGTCTTGTAGTAACGGGCCAGCCTGTGGATCCTGCTCTCAACAAGAATCAGGCGGAACTTGGCATCCTTGTCCTGCAAAAGAATAGAGGCAACACGTTACGTGCACAACTTCAGTTTATCAACTCATCCCGCTGCCAATTTCCAAAAAATAATCCATCATCCAGACCAGTAGCATTATCTTCCATTAACACATCACCTCTACAAATTAGATTACCCATCTCCACAGGTAGTATGCATTTCCAAGCTACTCCAGTATGCAGAATCAAAAAGCTGCAGTCTTTACTGACATTTATGGAATGAAATTAAATTCAAAAACATGAGGGCTTTCAGAATACACACTAACAGGAAAAAGTAGTCAGCTTCGCAGACACATTAGGAGTACAATTTTGAGAAAGAATGGAAGTGAACGGAGGATGAATGAGTTTCCTGACGACGAAGTAGGACCTAATATTGAGGTAGGAAAGAGTACGTTTGTTTGTAAACTGTTTATAATTCAGACAATACACCGATTTTCGGTTGAAAACACCTTAACATTCTAGACATGCGTTACCTTTCTGTTCCTCTCCAGATGCTTCCTGATTGCTACAGCCTTCTTGATGAGATGGTAGAGGTCCTCTGGCAGGTCAGGGGCCAGGCCCTTGGACTTTAGGATCCGAAGGATCTTGTTTCCGGTGACAAAACGCACCTGGGCCACACCATGGGAGTCCCTCAGAATCACACCTGGACACATGAGGAAATTATTCAAACAAACGAAAGTCAATTTTTAAAAAGGGCTGGCTAAATCACTTTAGTTCTGATTAGCAAGCTGGTTTGGTTTTTCTTCAAGAAACTTAAACTAGAATTACCTACATCGTACATATAAAACCGTAATGTTTTTCCAACACAACACCATATTATGGTGTTAAGTTCCTACAAGTATTTAAAGCAATAGCACTGTAGTATTTAATAGAAATTTTTAAAAAACAAGTACTTAAGCTCTTTTCATGTTCTGAAAAGCTAGTTTCTTAGCATTTAACACATGTAGAACAGCTACAAAAGAAATTACACAAAACCCCTTAGTATTTGTAATCCCTTTCATACTACTGGCCCATTAGTTTGAGGGTGCCATCATAAATATACATTTATATAATATGGTACAAAAATGTTGCAGAACAGGTACATATACTAAGAAAGGTTGCCAAACCAAGACAAATAAAAGGTGCATTTACCATATGAAATGAGCAAGTTTTAACGTATGGTACTTAGACCCCATTGTAAGATTAAACATTTACAAATCTGGAATATATGAATCAAATACCAAGTTAATCAAGAACCAGGTTAAAAAAAAAAAAGCAAAAAGCTAAGTTGACCATGTTAAATGCGGGTCGACGCAATGTGACACTAACAACTGATTATCCCACAATAGGTGAGGTTGATAGATATGTAAATATATATTCACATACAGGTGGGGTGAGATTTTTAATATATGAAGGGGACTGGCAGAGATGACACCGAGTAGCCACTTTGCTAATTAGCCTCCAGCTTTATTCTGGCACAACTGAAATATCAGCTCTTACAAGGAAAGAGCAGAATAATAAGTTGTGCAGTGTTTATGTTCAATATGTGTTCACATTTTAGTCACCACCTTGAATTTTTCTGTGCAAGTTAGTCATGCTACTTTTGAATGAAAGTCCGTGGAATCCATCGGAGGTTCCATCTACCTTCATTTAGCATACAACAATAAGTTAAATGTTGCTATGAAGACCATGACTCAGGATGCAACAATACCTACCAATCTGAGAGGGGGTCAGACCCTTTTTGGCCAGCTTAAAGATCTGCTCTTTGACATCGTCTGATGCTAGTTTCAGCCACTGCAAAACAAGGCACAACATGTTAGAGGGACTGCTTTTGTCAAGTAAATATATTTTCAGCAACGTCGCGTTTAATTTATTTTATATACACTCACAGTGGGGACACTACGTCTGTAAGGCAGAGCCGACTGGGACAAGCCCTTTCTGTAAAACAAATGCAGCAATTATTAGACGTGGTGGTCATTTTGACAGTGGAGCATTTCTCTTAAGAGGGCCAGTTCAGAGTCACCGCTTACTCACAGAGCTAATGGCTAGGTTCTAACATTGAGAGTTAAGTTCACGAATCAACTAACTTACAACGCGGAGTTCAACCTAAAAATGTATGCGTGTAATATGTCATAACATGTTCTCAGACATTATGTTGTCATTATGTCACTTTTGTTGTGCATATAAGATCTGCGTTAGCTAGCATGTAACATCGGTGACTTTGCTAGCCGAACAACCAGCAGCGAGGCTGATGCCGAGAACGGTGCATCTTTAAAATCAAATTCCTCTGTTCTACGCCGAATTGAAGACCTCTACTTGGTCTTCGGGTGTAACTAATATGTTTAGGAAGCTAAATCTTATCACCAAATCCAATTTGAAGTTTAAATGAACAGTTTTATATCATAAAAAAGATACTTGCCCGGGAGCGTGCATGCGACCCATGATGGCGGTAGAGGAAGAGAGGCCTCACACGCGACAGAAAATGGTATTTTGCGCCTGCGCCGGAAATGACGCAATGACAAGCTGTACACATACAGGGACTTGTGTTCAAGAAATTGGTATATGAAACATTTAAGCTATTGTAGTAAATATGACGATGAAGTGATCATCGGCCAATACATGAGAATAATGTAAGAAATCCCGACTGGATGATATGTTTGTTTAAAATAGTATTAGTTAAAAATATTCTGACTGTACAAAGTCATTTCCATATTATATTGTTAGTTTATATCTTTATAAGATCTATTTGAAGACGACACTATAAGGAGCTATGGCCTTTTTTCAATTCACCTTTTAGTCAGTAGCCTATATGATCAGAGGAAGGCGGGTACACCTGAATTGGTCAGAATACACTGTTTTCCCATTGCTTCAATCAGTGACTGCAGAGGGATAACATGAAATACTGTACATTACCTGGTCTAAGAAAACCTTGTTCTTAGGTTCTACAATAGGATTACTGGGGTATGCATAGTTGAGTAATTCAACAATTGCTTATCCAAAGCAACTTACCTGGATAGGCATCTTGCTCAAGTATGGTTACAGTTGGCCATGGCAGGAATATTTAGGCTGTACCTTGATGCTGAGAACAGTCCCACAAAACATGCTCAACGTCACAAGGCTGAGATAGTATAACTCAAATGCAACAATCACTGGCTTACCTTACATGTTTGAGATCAGATGGGAGCCATTCAGAATACAATTAATATTTACAACCCAACAAATGTAGGAACCACTGAACTCAACATAGGGAAACATATTTTTGAAATGCTTGCAAAACCCTATATACTTTGTGTTGGAGTTTGAAGTGCCATGAATGTAATAATGCAATATTGTAATGTCAGGAGACTATAATGGCATACACACCTGGTCTATATTGCTTGTTCTAGGAAAAAGAGAGACATGGAACACAGGTAGAACAACAAATTAAATTCATATTTAAAACAAATTGGAGCTGGTCAGTGACTTTTTAAGTAACATAAAGCAAGACGTTATACTGTTTAGATTAGTAGCCTAAATTGTATAATCTCTCTCTCATCTCTCATCATCGTCCGCTTATCCGGAATCGGGTCGCGGGGGCAGCAGCTCCAGCAGAGGACCCCAAA
>JAOEHI010000021.1:553003-589126 GCA_025447815.1 Percopsis transmontana
CACACACACACACACACACACACACACACACACACACACACACACACACACACACACACACACGGAAGGGCTACGCTACCCCTTCCATGAGCAGGGCTAGAAGCCAAGGGACTGTTACCTTTACTCCCGTGAACAAGTCTGGAAGCCAAAGTACTTTTACCTTTAGTCCTGTGAGTAAGGCCAGAAGCCAAAGGACTGTTACCTTTTTGAATAAAGCACGTCAGACTTGGTCTGCGTTACACTCAAACTGTTGGTGACCACAGTCAACAATGTCTTGTTAAAGCTCGCCTTTAGCTGTGACACTAACTACTACGAAGATATTTTTCCACCATTAAATTGTCTTAATGCCAGGACTGCAGCACTTTCTTTTATGTGGCATAATGGATACTTTATAATGTATTACTTTGAATTTCAAATATATTGGACCCAATAACGGAAGTTGCAGACTTGGTCTATTTATTTTTCCAGTATTTTAACAATACAGATTATATTAGATTAATATGCATACACCTTATTGTCTTCTTTAAGACAGAGAATGGAGTCATGGTGAATGTTTATACCAGTATCCTACAGTCTACAGCTCTTCTGTGTTATTAAAGAATTAATTTGTATTTCATGCCCATCCTTTACCAATGCCAAAGCAAAAATTAAATACATACTTAAATTAGATAACTAAAACCAAAACAAAAAGGTCTATTTTCCACACATTTAGTGGTCTGGGATATGTTGACATAATGTTGTGCCTGCAGAATGCAGTGAAAGATGGAAAATTAAGTAAACAGAGTAATGTTTAAAGATATACTGTACCCAAACCACAGGGGTTGTCCTCATTGTAAAGGTTGAAATTAAAACAGTGCATCTCATTTGACAAGTAAGAAACACACAAGCACACACACACACATTTTCAGGTCACAATGCAAACTAACTTTAATCTATTTGAAATTAAGATCTCAATAATTCACGTCTATGTGCAGCTATGTTGGAATTTCACCCATACATTTACTTAGATATTCGTTTTTTAACTTATCTTTGTTGTGCTGGCATATTCTGAATAGATCTGGAAACAGCTCACTAGAGTTGCATAGGAGACTGAATTTGAAGTTCTGGATCGGTTCTGGTGTTGCGAGTTAATTGGGTGGTTTAACTTGCTTTAGGCATTTAAGGCTGGACATGCTTGGTTATCCTGAGAACTAGGTACAAGTTGTTGTCACAATAGAAATGATCAGACTGCCACAAACACACATGCTGGTGAACACCAAGACGTATATGCAAATATAACACTGCAAAATTCACTGCATATTAAAATGTGAATCATGAATATTTAGAGAATAATCTGTAATCCTAACACACCTGAATAATCAGCACATGCAAGTTGCGCTCCATTAGCAGCTTTTAACAGCTTGTTGCATTTCTTAGTGACTTCCAGTATATACAATTAATCACACTGCTGGATAGAGTAAAGCTTGCCTGATCCCCAAAATTTACTTTAGCTACACATCCTCAGGCTATGTATTTGAATAGAGACATCTAAACCATTAATGACCATCATCTCCATTCATTATCTGCTTCTGACATGCCATTCTCCTGGTGTTTGTAATGAGCTGGACCATTCCACAGCTCGCTCCATTCACATGACAACACAGCAAATAGAATGGAAATGTAATGCCGCTGATTGTTTTCAAGCATAACCTCTAGCTTGTTTATAGGGATAAGTGTTACACGTGAAGCCTGGAGCGCAGCGGTGTATGCAACCCAGACGCCCGTGGAATGAGAAAATGATTGTGTGTCTGTGTGTGTGTGTAGAAGGTGGACAGAGGTGACCTAGTGAGTGATATGTTCTTATCACCTGTGTGTTCTAAGATACAATTACACAACACAATACACAATTAAATCATCTCTTTATATCTCTAGCTATGTGTGGCTAAGAGACTCACTCCTGTAAACAGTATTAAGTCAGTCTCTCATGTCTTCTGACCTTGAGAAATAAATATCAGGTTACAACAGGATAGCTTCCGTAGAGTGACATTTAGCGCTTCCACCTCGCTGCCTGGTAACAGCGACGGGCTGATTCCTTCTCGTTATCCAGCCAAAGGCAGGGAGCGCCTCCCTGACAACACCGGAGCTCGATTGGCCGTGCTTATTATCCCCTTCCATGGAAACATCTCACGTTTCACCTACTTAGTGAGTGACCTCTATTCCCTCAGTTAACGTTGGATGATGAGGTGGCAATGTGGACTGATCTATTCATGTAGAACTAGTGGAAGATGCATACACACCATGTCAGAGGTCACGGGTCAATCGCTTCAACATATGATTAGGCTAGCAAAGTCTGTATCATCTTTTAAATTACTTCTTAAAGTTGCCCTACCTAACATGGGGTATACTTAGTTTGACCGTTAGATGGTAGCACATGTACTGTAGGTAAAGAAACATCACCTCAATGATTCATTTGCACACACAGATATCAGGCCTTCTGAACTGTTCAATTCAACTGCAAACTTTGAGACTACACATATCCAACTCAGCCAGGAAGAAGCGTGGACTGAACCAGCAACTGATCTCCATGTTATTTGCTCTTGACTAACTTCACGCGGACATGCTAGGCGCTTAAAACCGGCGTTCAGTGTGCTGTGAGCAGGCTGTGTGCTAGTCCAGCTACTGATTTTATGCTGCTCATTGGCTCTGACGCTTGTCCATCAAAAGAGGCGGAACTTCCGACTAACCATAAAACTAACTTTAAACTGTTTATAGAAATGTTTACGCAAGTTGGGGTCAGAGGGAGGGGGGCTATTGGTGAGATGGAAAACATACATATTCTGACGCTCAGAATGAATACATGTAGCTTTCAAACTATACCTTGTGAAAAGACTAAAATGGGGAGCTGTGTGGTAAGTGAGAGTGGTGAGAGTGGTGCGACTGGTTCAGCTAGCAAATAACTTTAGCCAATTAATGTTCAACCTTATAAACAGATCTTCTGAAAGTCAAAGGGAATGCCAAACTCCTATGTTTGTTTTCACGATGGGAAGGTAGGAAATTAAGTGAGAGAGATTCGAATATGCACAGTCTACAAAATGGTGTCTTCCACCTTGTTTTACAGAATCCATGCTATACTTCAAATGAAAACTCAGGCTGGGCGTTCTACGGGCCTTGATGGCGAAGTCACAGTCCCCATTAGTTTTATTAGATAGTGATCAGTAAAATCTTAAATCAATTCTATACTTAACAGTGAGCTAACATTGGGAAGCCAGGATTGGGGTGATGGGATATTGTCCATTAAATCCAGTAAGAAGCCTACCTGCTGCATTCTGGACAAGCCGGCAGCAAAAGCGTTACCTTTGGCTTACGCCAAAAAGTAGGGAGTTGCCGGTCTTAAGAAAATAAATGCTTGAATAGCTCCAGATTTCTAAAAGATAGAAAGGATTTTAGTCGTGGTTCTGACTTGCATGGAGCAGGACTGGAATACTACTTGTGCAAAATTAGCTCTGAGTCCAAAACTGGCACTACCAGCATTGAAAAAGTTTGGGGGACCAAATAATACATTTTCAACTGGATGCGTAGCGTGTAATGGGCATGTAACGCAGAGTTTTATAGGGCCTTCTATTCAGTTTCACATCAGACGGCGTTACATGGCCTGAATGATCTCCCGAACACACTTTACACTGCACCCATGCATATAATCTCAACTTCACGTCGTTCTTGCCATTTCACAGCAGAAACATGCTAATTAATTTGCATAACAGTCAGTTACTGGCTTAACAGATATGATATGCTGCATTCATTGAGGTTTTCATGTGCCAGTTACAACACAGTGAGAATGAAACAAAGTAAACTGACTACATATGAGTTTATCACACTTTGTACTTTGTAGAGTGTACTCTATGGTGCAAAAATTCAGTAAATACCCTGTATTAAAACAATTTAATAAAAAAAGGCTGTACATTGCCTGTGTGCAAACACATGCTGATTAACATGGGAGCATTTTGTGTATTTGTGTAGTGTACAGGTATATGCTAGGTTTACGTTTATACTGTAAACTATGCATCCAGGGCCATAACAAAGGGAAAGCAACAAGCAAGCCATTGATTTAAGTGTCCTTAAGGTACTGTATATACACCGATGAGACCACTCACAGATGAAGCGAATAACATTGATTATCCTGTAACAATGGCGCATGTCAAGGTCTGGGATATATTAGGTTGTATGCAAACAGTCGATTCTCGTAGTCTCGTGTTGGGTGTGGGAGAAATGGGCAAGCAGAAAGACCTGAACATCTTTAAGGGCCAAATGATTACGGCCAGATGACTGGGTCGGAGCATCTGCCAAATGGCAATGCTTGTGGGGTATTCCAGGTCAGCAGTGGTGAGTACTTACTCACAATGGTCCGAGGAGGGAAAAACCACAAACCGGACTACAGGGTGTTGGGCGCCCATGGCTCATCGATGCGCGAGGTCAACAAACCGACAGACTTGTACTGTGGCACAATTGGCTGAAAATCTTAACGATGCTTACGGGAGGTATGTGTCACAACCCACAATGCATCACACCTTGCTGCGTATAGGGCTACGTATCCGCAGACCGCTCAGAGTGCCCATGCTAAGTGGTCAGCCATTAACTTAAGGTTAACTTGTAAAAATGATCATCTTCCCAAAATACACTTATTTGATCACACAGATTCTGGTAACAGTAATGCTAGGTACAGAATTTCATAGATAGTTTATCTGACACAGACTCAAGGTGGCATGCCAAGTTGCCAACAACCTTATCTAAGTTCACTCACTCACATGATTAGACACAGAAAATTAGTTTAGCTTGAGTGTACTTGTGATTCATGCTTTTCAGGGTGAGAATCTTATCACCCACCCATGGTAGAAATATGTAAAATATAGAAAGGTGATCTCCCATGTCGGAGCTTTAAGATGCATGTGTACCATGCAAGGTTCCTTCAAATTTAGAAAATATTACATTAAATATTACATTACTGAAGCTTTACAAAAAAAGAATATTGCACCACCCTCAAATAGACACAAGAAAGGCTGACATGACAACAACGTACAATTTAAAAAATAATAAAACTGGTGTGTGTGTGTGCATGCGTGCACGTTACAGCATGCAAAATGTCACCATCAAAACATTCAAATTGAACCCCTAGCACTGCAGTGAGCCACTCTCCTATTAATTAAGATGGAAAACGAGAAAGCTCCAATCTGCCTTTTCCCTCGCCTGTTAACAAAGAGGGCCACAGGGGCGCAGAGAGCACGGCGGAGTCTTTTATAGGCAGGCTAAAGAAAAGCCCAGTGCCTGCACAATAAATCATTATACTCACAGGGAGCAGGCAAAGATTTTAGTACATTCGAAATCCAAGTACTGTACATTCGAAACCCCCAAAATCAAATCAGAAAAAAAATATGAACAAAAAAGGATTGATCTTACACTACCTGTTAACTCCATGTAAAGCATTCCCAACAGCCTCTGCCGCAGTGTAATCCGTGCAAAAGAAAGAAAGAAAATCTAATTTTGGTCCATCATCCTAGCGATGCCAGCAAAGCCACCCATCTCCATTAGACAGATGAAGCCAAGATGATCCCTTGGTTGTTGCTGTATTAAAACAGAGACTCCATATTTTAATATTAAGTTGTTGTTTTCCCTGTTTTGTACAATTTGCTGGTGAATACATTTCTTGCTGTGACATAACCACATTCTATTGAACCACACAACAAGTCTTGAAATGCTTTATTTACCATCACTGTTCAGTATTTTGAAATGAATAAGCATATGTTGATTTTAGCCTGTAAACATGAGAGAACATAGACTCGTTGACGGCGTCAACAAACACTCATATTGATTATGTGTGAATCAATAGACAAACAGATACTAAGCTTCTAATATCTTATATTCTATTCAAAGCTTGGTTAATAATTTTTGGATATTTCCATATAGGAAACGTTAGAAGGAAACTGTAGAAAGATACGAGGAAGTGAATGGCACTGCGTGCACAGTCCTCTGAAAACACGTACACGTAAGGCCCGCAAAGAGGTGACTCCTCGACCGCCCCTCTTCCTTGGCACAGGCTTTAACCAAAACCTCTACCTTTGATCATTCACTGACCTCTCCACACAATGTTTATAAAATAATAACATAAATAATATAAAAACACATGGACGCTATATTAAATGAGAAAATATTGAAATCCAGACATTTCTCTCCAGTTGAGTTTGTTCTCACTCCCCCGCCCCTGAAATTGATTTCACGCTCGGTGCCTATCTGCATGGGAAATAATGTGCCGCGTTATTAACTGAAAGAAGGGGAGGGGAAGATCGCAGGGGAGGACAGGAGGCTGCGATTATGAATCCAGGCTCCAGATAAATGCTGCCAGTCTGTCATCTAAACCCCCATCCAAATAGAATGTGAGAATATATCATAAATCTCCTCGGCAGCCCTATAGTTTGTAGGGTAAGTCTATGTTTATAAGCGTCTTTACATTAAGCGGCGATGTCACTCATATCGTGATGAATGTTTACCTCAGCGCCACAGGTGTGGGGGGCCTTGGGTGAGATTTGATTTCGAGCGAATGGGCAGGCAGGCTTACCGGGTCCACAGCTTGTCAAACAGTTCTGATATCATGAAAACCTGGATTGATTAAATGTTTGAACTAAAGGCAGGACAGCATAACCCTTGCGCCATGTAATATCATGTAATGGAAACGCTGGACCATCTAAGTGCTACAAATATTTCCCCTTGAGTTTTGTCCAATCAGGATAGTTTAGGCAGCGATATTGCGACGTAGATGGATGAACCAACAGAATTTTAACAGAGGAAAAAATCTAGTATTTTAATTCCTAACTGGTAAATAAGCAGCTCTGCAATGGGATTCATAATTCATAACATGCGACAGCATGGTTACTACAAAATGACACTAAATGCACAACAGTGCAGGAAATGGTGAAAAGGTTGATACATTTAGAGGTAAGGACTCGAAATTAATGAATAAAAAAAAATGATTTGGACTGCCTACCACTATCTATTGCTACAACATGCTACAGCAAGCATTAAATAATAGAGAAGAGACATATTTCAGATGGTTTTACAGTATACACATCATTTCACGGTATCTCAAATCCAGCAACAACAGTGCAGTACACAAAACAAATCATCCATTCCCTTTCAAAAAACTGAGCACATTTGATTTTATTTCCACACCCCTTATGCTCTTCTGACAACCTTTGAGGCATACACTCTGAAAACCAGTGCACATGTTGATGAGCTGTTTGCTTGGAATCTTCTCTGGGAAATAAATAAATAAATGTAAAAGATGAAATACAGCAAAACAGGGACAACAGAAGCAATATAAATGGAATGTGAAAAAAGCCTGGTCAGCAAATAAATAAATGAAATATCCGGCTGGTGACAATACAGAGAGTGCATTTTAATCTAATAGAGAGCTTTTGAGCTTTGAATTAGTGCGTGTGTGCGAAGTGTGTGTGGAGACAGGATAGTAATCCTCAGCCTGGCATGAGGTGGGTTCTTGTGCCTTATTGGTGACATTCCTCTTAAAAACAACAACAAAGTGTATTGTCCTTGGTTTGTGAGGTTTGCATTAAAATGTTTTAAAACATTTATGTGCCTAGCTAAAAATGTTGAGTAGGACTGCATTTTCTGTAAGCCTTTCCAATTTTTGGCTATGTGATATCTTCGCTGTCCAATACTGAGAATATTACATTTGTTTGTGGTACTTTGCTGTCATCTACCTGGGCAAATCTGAATCTGATCAGAAACTGTATCTGGTTCCTTGCTCGAAGGCAGGTAAACAGACAGCGAACGAGAGCTTATGTGATTCTAGCTGCCTTTCTAGCTATCTTAAATGTGGCTAGCATCACAATTGTCTAATTGGATACCTAACTGTTACAACACTATCTGAGTTTTTTTTGTTTTACTTAACAGTGGTATTCCATGTTAAATTTCATATGGTTTCCAATGTGTGTTTTACATAGTATCAGCCTGAGGAACAGAACTGTTCTGCTGGGATGCACAGACAGGATCTCAGGCCAGCTACTGCACCACTAGACTAGACAAGGGGTCTTACCTTGTCCCCAAAACTAGTAGCCTCCTGTGTCCTACTGCCATCTTTTTGTCAAATCATTGCATTTGACGAAACTACTCAGGTAAATGTAAAAAAGTAAGTAAGAGCTTTGTTCTTGACTTCATGCAGCCAGAGCTCAGCACTTAGGATCTGATTGAAAATCAGTATAAGCCTAATCTTTGCATGGATTAGGCATGGTAACGCTTGGGAACACTGATCAGAGGCCTGCAGAAATTCTGTGTCCTATAGTAGGGACACCACTCCACCCACCACTCCAATACACAAATCCATATGTTTTTTAGGCATTATTTATTTTGGTCAGGAAATGCAATGCACTTCAGGCGGACGGTGAATTGGGACAGTGTTTGTGAGAGTCTCCATAATTTTACTTCACAGGACAAAATAAATTGGGAATTTTTAATGAATGAATTAAGGATTCATGATGGATTGCAGTTAATTTAACCATAACTAAAAGTTAACTCTTGAAGCAACATTAATTTTCAAGAGCTATGCATGCATTCCTCAACTAGTCTTTATTATTAAACACAGTATGCTTCACAAACATGCTTCGTACATTTTTTTCGTCTATTATGTAGCTTTTTTTACCATGAGGAAATACAATTTACCACATCTGATTTCATGTTTGACTTTACAATTTAACAGAAATTAGTGACGGATAAGGTGAAAATAATACACCTTTTCACTCACATTTATAAGTGTTGCCTCGAGCAGATTTGTGGAAGAATTTCACAGATATTTGTTAAAATCCTTATTCACACAGGAGCACTCGCTCAGTCTAAGGACCAAGGTTGGGCTGTCAGACATTGCAGCACACAACAACACGCCGAGGAATTTGACAAAACCCCCAGAACTTTCAACGGAAAATCTGTCAACATCACAGTGTGAATGCCAAAGTAAATGCTTCTTTCAAGACAGATGAATACAGTAAAAACACACACTTACACAACAGACCTGGTTTTAGCATAGTTTGCTGAAGTCATATGGAGCAAGAGGGTAGTGATAACATTAGCTTCCATTTAAATGTTCTGTTGGTTATATTCACAGTTACTATTTTTCTGGCATTAAGCAGACATGGGTTTGCGTGGATAGATGCACACACAACCTATGGATAAAGTTATGTCAATGTCAAACCTCACCTGACACCACAGACAGTTCTGTCAAGTGTGTGCTTCCCTCCCCAGCAGCCATCTACAGAGAACTGAGAAAACTGAGAATACTCATACAGCATGTATACTGTAGCACGGAGGATAATGAAGCTATATTGCCTGCTGTTATTTAGAGTAAATCAACATTCCAAACACACAACTGTGCATTTCTGCAAATGCCAGCAGCAACTTTCCTATTTATTGAGCACCCCGGGGGTGTTGTTTCTCCAGAAACCTTGATTAATTGTACGTATGGAGGATGTCATATGATTGATTGGATATAGTATAGCATACCGCAATGTCATGCCATGAGTAAGGGCTGTGAATCAGGTGGCTGTTTGTTAGTAGCTTATAGCTGATGGTGATTGTTTTTATTTCATATGTATTAGGCCTATCAGAGATAAGCACAAGTGATGTCAGAAAAATATAGAATTTACCTGGGAAATTTGTGTATTTATAATGTTTTTCTGTTTAAAATTGTTAGGGTTGTTGGTAAATCCTAGATAATAGGGGGCAGGATAGTCCAGTGGCCTAGCTGTTGGACTCCCAGCTGGAAGGTCATGGGTTCGAGCTTATACATGTAAGCATCCTTGAGCAAGATGCCTAACCCCTATCTGCTCCATGTAATTATATGTCACACCTGCCAAGTGACCTAATTGTAATAATAGATAGTATAAGATAATATCACAATGTATGTGATTTGTACGCATAGAAGAAAACTTCCAACCAGAAGCTGTATTGTGAGTACACTAAAGAAAACACTAGCCTTCCAAATGCTTTGTTTTTCTCCCCTGCGTCATGCCCACATATGTTCGATGCCTTCCTCTGATCTGAAGAAGAAGTTTTATTTATTTATGTTCACTGAAGTTTATTTGGTTTCTCAGAGAAACTCAGAGAAATAAATACGACACCGGAGGAAAATCTGCCATAAACAGTAGACACAACACGTTTGTTCATATTGAACTAAGGTGTTGAAATTGAACTCAATTAAATAATCACAGTGCCTTTCTTAGTAGTAAGGAGATTCAGGATTGACCATTGAAGATGAGCCTGTGAAGTCTGAAACGTATTGTCACCAGACGCAGGATGTACTGTATGCTACAGCTAAACAATACGAGCTATACTAAATACAAGGCTTCAAATACTTTACTTAGTCTGTAATGTGAATGTTTAAACAAAATGTACGTACATAGAGACTGTATCTATACAGTAGGTTTCCATTGAATGACGCCCTAGCTTGACACTCTAACTGTTCTTCTCGTCCAAATCCACATCTAAAAATCCTCAGGACCACTCGGTAAAGATGGAACTGTTTACTTAGACACAAAAAATTATAAGTATAAAGAACGATTGTCCATTACAAAAGTTATTAAATTACTAAACAAAATTCAAGCGAGAATTGTTAATGAGAGAGAGAAAGAGAGAGAGGTCAAAAGCCTCCCCTCTCTGTGCAAATGCTTTAAAATACCTTAACAAAAGCAATAGAAAAGTCAAGAGATTTGCACAACAAATGTTTTTTTGTTTGTTTTGGATTTGAAATCTCTATAAAATGTGGTAGGATAAACAAAACATGTATCCAGTATCTAATGATACTGTATCTAATCCAGTATATCTAATGATAATCCAGTATCAAATGATACTGATGACAGTATCATTTTACTGTCAAACTTTCCATTATTAGAATGTGTAAAGTCGCCCCTAAATGAAAAATGACACTAAATGCTATACTGTAGGTCCCTGTATAATCTCAGAAAGGGTTGTGTTTATGTTGCCTTCCTATCCTATGCCATTAACGTCTTAAACAGAAGGCTACAGTACTCTTTCCACCTATTATACATTACCCATCACATTATTGTAAAGGTTGGTCAACCTGGTTGGTTGACAAGCATATTGGATGTTGGAATGCAACATTTTATTCTGCCTCATGTGCAGAGGAAATACATTTACCTTGCCCAGATTAGTTTTGAATTAAATTTATATTAAATGAGGCCAAAGCAATCAGGCCATTCCTCAATAGCTTCCTATGAGCTATTTCTTTGAGAAAGTTTAATTATCTGTAATAGCAAAAGCAGACTCTGCATATCAGGTACAAAACAAGGTCCATTCCTCATTAATTCATTAATTCTGGCCAAAGGAAGGAACTGGTTCTCATAGGGTTAACATGGTTATTTTACTTTTTGTATTGATTAAGCTCAGCATTTTGTACTCTGTATATGTTTTCATAATGAATTCCCACATTTGCTCTTCTTTTGGGATAAAAATGTTAAAACAAGCTTAATTTTGTTCATCCTGTTCAACAATTGTATTTAGCAACTACCAGGGTTTTTTAGACTTTTTTAAATGGATTCCTCTGCCGTCGTGAGACAGGGTAAAACTAACCTGTCTCACAATGGTCTAATCCCAGCTCATGTTCCCTATTAGTGGGTGAACCATACAACGCTTGGTGAATTCTGCTTCACAATGATAGGAAGAGGTGACATCGAAGGATCAAAAAGAGACATGTTTCCACATGCTATGATTTTAGTATACTGTACAGTAGGCTGCCCCCTACAGCAAAGTTCCCTTTATCTCTCCACGGGAACTTCTAGTCTCATATGTTTTTATACATTAGGTAGTAGTGAGCTGGGACTTCCTACAAAAATCAATCTTGTTTTCTTTGTGTAACCTCTGCTCTGCTTATTGTGTACCCCAGACTGTAGCTCAGTATATATCACGCTTTAAATGAACTTGATATACTGAAAGTGAGTCTTTCGCCTATCTGCTCTAGAGCAAACGATAAAAAAACGTGTTCTCGATTCACAAATGTGAATGGGGAAAACTGAAAACACAGAGGCTATTGCAGAATAGGAACAACCTTGCCCCCTCACCTACCCTGAGCTAAAAAAAGGAATAAAGAATCTCTTCGTATCCTGTAGAGTCAAGTGTAAAAGACTACACGCATATCTGCACCACACGTCCCAGAACAAAAATAAACGTTTGCAAGATCAACCAAAGAAATAAATACAGATGCTGTGAAGGAAGAGCCACCAAAGGTGTGTTGCCTGTTCTCCAACGTTTTAAAGATGCAACCTCTGCAAATTGTATGTAAAACCGACAGGGAATGTAAATTGTTATTTGAAATGTCTAGAAACTCAGTTGTTTTTTGTTTGTATAGAAGAAACCAGACAAGGCTACCAAGATGTCAGTCTCTAATAGTAAATCATAATTATTGCTTATGTAGCTTATGGTTATTACTAAATACTGAATGGGGTGATACATGGGCTTTTAATTATTTGTAATAATTTGGTTTTGATACTTAAAGGAAGTCATCCCCCACTCATGATGTGACTTGACAACTAATCCAACTGATTCTTTTTACATTTTCTGAGAGGCGACTGAACCATCTCAAGAGCTCTGGAGGGAAACAGGATTTCCTCGCCCTCGCCTTTCCCCCGTCTGACTACTTTTAAATAATTGAAGGCTGAGCAAAGCCAAGCAATTCTGTCTCGCCAAATGAGAGAAGATTCTTCTGTGGGCTTCCTACAGTGAGACTGCTGTGAGAGCCAAACCAGTTTAGGCTTGTAATATCTGTACAGCAAAATGATGCGTCGCCATCGCTGATTGTGGAGGGGGGGGGGTTCACAGAGAAAAATTAAAAACCCTCAATAAGCCGTCAAATAGTTTTCGATATGCACACTATCTATATAACAGGGGATTTGGGTCTCAGTCAGAGAACAACATTAGTCCCTGTTGTCATCATGTTAAGCCTGCATGGTGTTCTACTGTCACATAGAGTTCTACTGTAAGACATCATGCAGCTATCACTCCTTCTGGAAATTAGCAACTGCCTTTGTAACTTCACCATGAGTCCTTCGGTAGTAACGGAACGCACACATCACTATGGCGTGTCTAATTTGATGAAAGCAAGTTAAAATGATACGTTACTTTTCGAGAGCAGTTGGTAATTGATAAGTACAATTTTACAGCATCAAGAATAATTGCTAAATGCACATCCATTGTATGACTTTATCATGCCCATTACAGCATTTCTTCATCAATCTGATCATGATTTCAATGGGTGCCTGAGTGCTTGGTTTCTAAAACATGCCTTTGATTAGGCGCAGCTGTGTTTTGGGAATTCTTCATCGCTGGAATAACAGCTATCTAGCATCTTAATACTCGAGTGCATTATTTATAAACTGTTCAGGGGGTGGGCGTTGCTGCAAAGCGCTACAGTGTACTGTATGTCTGCAGTTGCAGTGCAGGTGTAGTGTTCTTTCTGTTTTCCACTATTAGGGTCCATGATTGTGTGATGTGTCTTTATATCCTACAATGGAAGGAGACCATAGGTGACAAAGTTGACAGTTTTCTTTCTAATGATTCCAAATGCTTGCCACCTCATTGCTTCACAGTACATATTGCATCTTTGAAATATTCTTCTCAATGCAAACACACACCACCGAAAAGTTAAGCTCTTTGCAATACAGGGCAACGAGGCTCATGGGAAATGCATGCTCCAGGAAACTCTGCTGCTACGCTAAACCAAAACTCCTCGTAGTGCCGCAACTAATGTTAGTTTTTAGCTTACTGCTGAAAATACTTTTTGGAGATTCAAAACCATATTGATAAATATTTTGTGAAGTAAACAAAGTGCTGTTGTTGGGTTTTGTTGCAGTTTCAATTTGAATCCTATACCAAGGAATGCAAAAAGTCAATAAATTTCATATTTAGGTAAAAGTAAATCAATTACAATACAGCTTGAGAAAAAGTCATAAAGCGAAGGCATTAAGTGTCATTAAGCTGTATCAAAAGCAATTATTTGATAAGATATGCACCAGTAAAAGTAAATTATTGTGGTTCATCTGTCACAACCAGATGATAACCAGGGATGGTGTGCCCCTCTGTTCGTGAGAGCCATGGGAGGACGCACGGGCTCTCTGCCGCGCTCTAGACATCCGTGCCCCTGACACACACCTGTAAGGCATTGGGGCATTAGCACAACTTGTAATTAAGTAAGGGACTATTTAAGTTCTTTGTATGTTACATTTGCATGCTTGTCCTGCTTTGCCAGAAGGCTTTAACCTCTGTTGTGTCGTTAATAAATTTCGAGCACGGCTCGTACGCATTCTGTCCTCGCCTCTCTCATGTCTCTCTTCGGCTCGCGCCTGCACTCACCTCCGCATCGTGACATCATCAAAAAAGTTAAACCATTGAGACTTCAAGATATGTACATATACTGTATATATAGTCATGGAAATTGTAGTGGTGCAAATTAGTAAATAGTTTTTCAAAATGTATAGTGAAAGTGAACAATGTTAAATACTAAGTACACAAATATTAGTACACTAAATAGTAGTTGTTAAATACTACCGCAAAAAAAAACAAATTACAGTACAGCAGCAAAATATTTCTACTTGCACCACTGCCTGTCCATCTATTTCCAGACCATTAAACAAAGCTGACAGACATAAAAGTATAGTCTCTGTAGAGGGATTTCAAAGCATCAAAATGATAAAAGTAATAAAAACAAAAAAAAATAAGAGAAAAATAATAATAGACCTGTATATTGTCCTGCCGCTGCCTTACACACACACATCACATCTATCTTTGTCGTGGTATATCCTGTAGACTAGAGAAGGACTGCTGAACTATAAGACATGCTTCACAGAGGTCACGTGACATGAGCTCTCTGGAAAGACCAAAAAATAAATGAATCAGAGGGCAGATGGCCAAAGTAATGAAAGATGCACCTGCAGAAATCATGCATCCATGCTGACAAATGAGAGGTGCTGCCATGCCAGCCATTCTCATCGAGCATCATCGTCATGTCTCACATCGGCACCTGCCTCGGCTGCCCTGTTGAGTTCCAGCAAGCTGCTGTCCTTGAGGCGGGAACACAGAAGCAAAATCATTTCTAGAGTGCTAATCCACTTCAAGGTGAAACAACAACTGAGCACTCAATTATTTCACCCTGGCATATTTAGGCCTCACACCAAGCGACGGGAGGCAGAGCAGAGGCATAAGATGGATCCTTGCCTCCCTTGCCTCCTTACCTATTTAATACCTTCTTAATAATAACTGCCTCAGTCACCTTGGTAGTCCACTCACCTGCAAACATCTAACTGTCCCTGGAAATAAAGGGACAGTTTAGAGAGAGGGAGAGGGGGGAGAAAAGTGTTAAGTATAGATGTGTTCTAGTTATTTTTAGCAGTCTACCAAAAAAAGGGTTTAATGGCAAACATATGCATGCTTTTGACTGTCAGTTTTAGAATTGAGAACTCATGACTCTTTAATGTTAGATTGAGGGTAGATTGAGTTGTCCATGCTGTAGCAAGGGCTATGGCACATTGCAGAGGCAGAAATAGGCCTACACACGTCACGTTTATAGATGGCATCCTATTCTGCCATGCAGTGAAGACTGGATTAATGGTAAAAATGTAATTTACAGATCGACAACATCACTGTGAGTAGAAAATGTGAATATATGTTTCTAACAGCACAATGTAACTCTACTCAGTAGCACGCCTGCATGTCCAAAGTACATTCAAGGGTTGAATTTGCCAGTGTATGTGTTTGTGCTGTTTTGGCCCAATAGAACACCAAAAATCATCAATGATCAAAAGATTTATGTCAAATTTTTCAAATACGGTGACAGTTGGACAGGACAGAATAAAATATTGTGCACATTAACCTCATTGTGGCTATCCTCACCTAGTCACAGATCTAGAAGTCCTCTAGAATCTGACATATTTAAACTATACTATATTCCTACTATACCTAATGTAACTATAAAGCATATATTCTATTCTGGACACTATAACAAAGGCCAGGACACCATTACTACATAAAGAAGAGTGGAATCAGAGAGTGTATAGACTGTTAGAAAGGCCTGGTAATCCTAAATGTGTGAGGGGTTGGTGGGAACATCTTGTGAGAAATTGTATCTGGAACAACCTTCAATTCTTTTGAGAACAACTCTCACCTCAGAATGAGCCACTCTCGTCTATCGCGGAGGATGGGGATGTGAAGTCATAGCGAAACCTCTGGAGGCATTTACCAGAAGCCGAAGTCTGTTCAGTGACTGCTATAGAAGCGGACATCAGTAATGAAGAAGGGTGGCTTCCAGGTGTGGTTATCAGTGAGGATTGTGGTGTTGGCAGAGAGGTGTTGGCAGGCTACAAAAGAACAAGCAGGTGTGTGGTGACTTTGGAGAGACTACTGATTGGCAGCCCAGCAGAAAAAAAAACACTAACCTGGACTGGGGTACTGTCATTGGGGAGCTCCTTAACCTGTAAAATATTCCTTTTGTGTAACAGCCCCCCTGGAAGAACCTAAGTACCTCTTCTTTGCTTCTGACTTCCCAACTTGAACTTTATTTTCCTGACTTGAAAATGACATTTGCCAGTGGTGGATGAATACAACTGAGTCACTGAACTAAGGGTTAATTCATGGTGAACATCAGCATGATGAATTGGTTTTTAGGTAAGGAAGCTACAGTGTCAAGGGTAAAACAAAAACAATCCAATTAGAATAGAGCTAGAACCACCATAGTTGAAAGACAGGCACTGTATATACAGTGTCATACTAATCCTGAATGAAACTATAATATAAACTATTAATACTGTTTCTACAACAGATAAGTTGGAAATAAATTCACTGAGAAAAGAACGAGTGCAGCTGCTACTTTAGTCCCTCACAGTGGGTCAAAAGCGGTAGGATAGCTAGAAGTATAGAAATGTGGTGTTGTTTCTATTTTTGGTTAATAATGAGAATTACATTCTACAAACACACTGTCTGCATGAATAAACATTGGTATTGATTTGAGTAATTAGTACTATAGATTCAAAAATAATTATCTATCTGTCGACCCACAACCAAATATCAATTAAACCAAAATGTCTTAATTTTTTTTACTTTTACCCTAATAGGAGCGGGGAATACTGTAAAGTAGGAAACAATTTCCAGTATTTCCAGTTATGTCCTTGTGTGATCGCCTCACATCAAATGAATGATGCTTGGCATTATGCCGTCAATGAACGTAATGAATAATCTATTTCTGGGTGTTTTCTGTCTATTCTGATAATAAAAACAATTTATGGTATTCATCTGACAGGAAAACAAGTGAAGACACAAGTCTACAATGTTGTTTTGTGACAATAATATTGTGTTACTTCCATCTCTCTTGCATCTTTTACCTCTCCCTTGCTGGTGTCCAGTCAACAGGATATTTCACACCTATACTGCTGGGTATAGAGGGGTGAAAAAAAATTATATAGCATAAAGGTGACACTACTGTATTAAGTCATAGTTCATAGCCCCATGGAAGGGTCTTTGATATGAAAAGATGGTTAAAATAAAACATAGCCTTTTTTGGCATTTGATGTTTCTATTGCGTGTAGGCAACAAAAATCCTAATTCTTAGTTTCTCTCAGTTCTAGTCAAGCACATAGAGTTGGATGAGTGCCAGGAACACCCAGAGGTGTGTCTTTAGTTTCATGGTTTTATGCTCAGTCGAGGAGGGCAAACTCATCGCACAATGTCTGTTACTGACCTAAAAATCAAGCACATACCCAATACGTGAGGAATAACAATGAATTCGTCATTACTCCTTAGGGTTCTGAGGCCTCAAGAATAGTGTTTCTCTTCCTCTGTTCTGCCTGTCTGTTTTCAAGGCAGAAGATAAATGAGTATACTTTGATACTGCTTGAGGAGAGAAAGAAATTCCCAATGGATTCCTTACCAAGGCATCAAAGATGTGGAATAAATGGAATTGAGATAGAGACAAACTTAATGCAGAGCAGTGGCATGTTTTATGGAACTAGGCTAGCCTAGCTGTATCCCTGGCCATTTCCATAACCTTCAAAGAACCTTATTCGCACACATTTTAAGAGACAAATACATTTCTTTTCCCTTTTTCTGATATCAAATAACTTATTAGTTTAAAATACATCCCTTTAAAATTCTACATTTGCAATATAAATTAATAATATTCCTAGTCCATAATATTTTGCCCGTGAATCTTTACTAATTAAAGTTTTAGGATCTAGAAAACAGAACAGACATGCACTACCAATTTCCATGTAAACACGTAATTAGCACCAATACATTTGAACAAGAACTTAAACGACCTAAGGGTTTTTCAATTAAATAAATGAAACCATTTGTTCATGTGTTCACTTCGAGGACCGCTTTTCTCTCTCAAAAGGCTAGTGAACAACTTTTCCTGGGGTTTTCTATGGTATTGATTCTTCGTAAGCCTCTATCGACTTGTTGGATTGTATTGGCAAAGACGATGACGGAATTGAGCCCATAAAATAACAATCAATGAGATTTTGGTGATTGGTATGATTGGGGAGAAAGATGAAAATGTCTGGTATTATCATTTAAGTTGACCTTGACCATATCATATTTCTTTTTAAATCATGATAGGACTATCTTTTTTAAAAAAATCCATAGATTGTTTAATACAACATACCATATTTTCAACAATTCAACATCAACAAAATGTTGTTATTAAAAAAAAAAATCTGCATAATACCTTTATTGCACATAACAAATTTAATGTATTTTCCATAGATTTATTTTTTAATATTCTTTTGTAAAAAGTTGGCTTGGACTACATTGTTTACATAGTCCAGGGTCAAAAAAGAAGAAAAAAGAAATTAAAAAGAACCAAAAGCCTGGTATCATTTTGGACCAAAAACGGCTAGGTACAGTAGCCACACTTTGAACAAAGAGAGCATTCGTAATCAGCAAGAGGGAAAACCATAAGCCATATTCAGTTTTTTTTTTCTTTATGCAAAACAGATTACGCCAAAGCTGCTTCAGATTGCTCCATGGGTGAAACCATCTGTATCACTTCAACCATCTGCATATCCAGTCCGTACTTTGAGCCCATTACTGGGTCGTTGTTTGTAATGTCATCCATCATAAATAACTTAGCCGTTATCCCCGCACACAGTCGCAAAGCACAGCTGTCCACAGTGTGTGCCTGACAAGCTAAGAGTGTGACCTATTTTATACGCAGAATCATTTAGGAGCATTATATGGCAGTTCTTCATTTCCAGCTACATCACACTTTTTCAGATGTCACACCTGTAGCTCATCTTGAAATGTAATATTTCCATGGATTTGAGAGAGCAAGACATCTTCTTCTTGCAATAGGGAGCACAATAGGATGAATAAATCATTCATTTCAAGAAAACAATTTCACAGAAAAATGAGCACCAGTGAAAGAAATGTTCTACAGGTTGAGGAGCACATATTGTCCAAAGACGACTGTCTTTTAGTTCCCATCTTCATGTTAAGCACAAACTAATCAGATAGGCTCTATTATAAAACCATTGAAATGCAACTGAAAAGGCCAAGTATATATAAGAGAATGAAAATGCCTACATCTACTTGAACCATCATTCCATTTTCTAGACAAAATTAAGACTGGATATTGTATGGTAATGTATATTATAAATGAGAGATGTGTTATACTAATATTAGTTATTGGCCATGTATAAACTGATTACCAAGAGCCACGTGTACTCTTTTATATCACAGGGTTTTAGATAAAACATTGATTCAATTTCAATAACTCAGTTGCATAGTGACATGTTCAAATAATATCACATATTGATATACCTAGCAATGGACAATTTGTAATTCTATAAAAGTAGAAATGTAATATTGTTGCATTTTTTGTCTAAATATGGCCACTAAAACGATCTGCTTGATTGAAGATAGTTTGTATTTTGATATATATTTGTTACTGTGGCACTAAATGTAGGTTTTTAAATTTGATTCCCAATTACAATATTTTTATACCCTATATCATGTTGATACAGTAATCGCAATCATTCAGAATATATTTCTTACATTTTTAACACACACTTCATTTTGACACAAAAACATGACATCTAGAACACTTCTGATGCTTAGAATAGCCACTGCAGGAAAAAAAGATGACTTCATCTACATGTAACACATAGTATATAGTATTACAACACTGATGTGTCGTTTAATGATTTACATGGATTTTATCTCCTACAAAGGTACCACAAAGTACAAGTAATGTGCTCACCAACCTATACAACTCTCTTTCTTCTTATTTTTTTTATACAAATGTTGCCTATTTTTGGAAAAAAACACAAAAATAAATCAGAAAATAAAAATACAGACAGTAAAAGAAATGGACAAAATAGGATCTGCCACTTGGATTTTGGCTGTTAGTGTTTCTCTTCCTCTATATATATGTATTTTTTTCTGTGCATAAATTCACAGGAATATGAACTGCCATTGACAAAATTGACCTTCAAACAATGCCCTCACTAGCCTCAAAGAACCTGCCATGTAGCATCTGCTGAGCCTTTATCTTCTCTTACTCCTGAAATCCATGAGCTTTTTCTCTAGTGTTTCAGTCAGGGGAAAAAACAGATAATGTAACAGACCAGGGTCCACAGGTTTGTAAGAAGGGAAACAGCAAGTCTATGTTGACTTATTTTTCAGTTCAAACCTAGTCAGTTCCGCTATTCCCTTTATTCATTTATATCATTTTCATGTTAAACTTACGAGGAGCATCTGCTGTGCCGCTGCTCATGCCAGCGTCCGATTTACGTGGCACATACTCTATCTCGATGTTGTGTTTGGTATTGCCTTTGCCTCTGCTCCAAAGGAACAGCAGCACCAGACAAAACAGGACAACACCTAGGAATGAGATAAAGCCCATGGTGGTAGCAATAATTAATGTCTTTATATCAAAAGGAAAAGGGAGATTGGCTCGTGTACCATTAGCGCCATTTTCTATGGGCTGGTTGAACATAAATGCATGGGTCTTGTTGGGCTGATGAGGCCAGTCAGGTGAGTAGCTGTGAATGTGCAGGTGGGCAAGGGAGGTGTCATTTCCACCTGCATTGCTCGCTATACACACATATGTACCGTTGTCCTGAATTTGGGCGTAGCGTACCTCAAGAGTGCCGTCCGGCAACACTGAGAGCCTTCCGATTGTCTTGGTGGTGATAAACTTCTTCTGCGGGGAAAGCCACATTATTACTGGTGCGGGGTCTCCATCAGCTTGGCAAGTGAAATGAACGATTGCTCCCTCGTCAACAAACTTCTGCTGGGGTTTGCGGTCTCTGATTCTTGACTTGCGACACGTAAAGTAGTTAGGCTGCAGAACATCCGGGAAGTCTTTGAACTCTTTGCCTTGGACAAACTCGGGCGATGCACAAGTGGGCTGCTGCCTGTTAAAGTTCAGTCTCCAGCGCCTTCGGAAAACCCACAAGAGTCGGCAGTCACAGGCCAGGGGATTATCATACAATGCCAGGGTTTCCAGGTTGCCCACCGAGTGGAATGCAGACTCCTCCAGGGTGCTGAGAGAGTTCCCAGATACATTTAGAACCTTCAGGTAGTTTAGGCCACGAAAGGAGTAGGGCTCAATCATTGCGAGCCTACCTCCAACCAGGTGAAATTCTTGAAGTCGGAGAAGATCATGTAGCTTATTTCCCTCAATCGTATGGATTGGGTTATAGGACAGGTTAAGAAAGCGTAGGTACACCAGGTGTCGCAGGGCTACATAAGGAATTGTTGTTAGGTTAGCATTAGCAATGGTCAGGGAGGTGAGATTTAATCCATACAGGCAATTTGGAGTCATAGTATCCAAATATGGCCAATTGGCTATCTCCAGAACTTTCAGCCTGTAGAGCCTTTTGAAAGAGTAATCCCGTATGACGTTGATATTGAGGTGGCGGAGCCTGAGGGTGATCAGACTGTGGAGGTGGGTGAAAGCTTCTGTGGGCACAGACGAAAGGTTGCACTTTTCTAAACTCAGGTGCTCCAGGCTACTCAGCCCATGAAAGGCCCGATGAGAAATGAAAACTAGGTCGTTATCACCCACCTCCAAGGACCGCAGGTTGTACAGGTCCTGGAACATGTAGTCCAACAGGATGACAATCTTGTTCTCACTTATGTCCAACTGTGTGAGGTTACTTAGGCCCGTGAAGACGCCCAGCTGGATCAGCTTCAGCTTGTTGCTACGCAACCCCAATGTCCGCAAGCCATAGAGGTTGTTGAACGCTCCGGGTTCAATAGTAGAGATGGTGTTCTCGTTGAGCTCCAGTTGTTCAAGGTTGGGAAAGTTGGCAAACTCGTCTGGGTTGATGGTTCTGATGCGGTTCTTACTAAGGTCCAGCAGCCGTGTTTCTGAGGGAATGCCCTCCGGGACTGTCATGAGTTTCTTGCGGTGGCACATCACGGCACGTTCTTGGACGCTACACTCGCAGCGGGATGGGCAGCCTGTGGTGGAGCCCGACAGCACGGTGCCCAACATCAGGATAAGAATGGGCTGCCAACATGCTACCAGGTAGCTATGCCCATTCGCTTCCCCGGGCGCCATGTTATTGGTTACCTGCGGAGATGAGGAAGAAGGGGAAATATATGTGGTGAGAAATTTAAAACAAACAATACGATGCCATAGATGTCTCGGGAAATCCACTTTTCTGCAGATTGGCCAGCTCAACATGTAACGTGATCATCACTTTCATGTGACACAATTCTAGATATAATATCTGATGTGAGCGCTCGTACAATATTTATGACAGAGGGTAAAGATGAATTGAGGGGCTAGATTACAGGGAATAAGGTATGTGCTTATATAATGGAGAGTGCAGACAAATTTGAATTCCGAGTCATTCATTTTTCTACTCAGAGCTTCAAAGGCATTTTCACATGCTGTTGGTTCCTATAAAAGGATGGGGCACTTAAAACACTGTCACACTACTACAAAAGCCCTACTTTGAAACTTACGTGTGTTAAATATAATGAAAAACAAATTCATCAAATATTATAAATAATTTGTGCTGCACCTGATGTGGCTTTAGCACCAGTTCTACAGTAAATCCTAGCCTCCGAGGATCGCCACCTCGCCCGTGATCAATCAGTTGATGTCATCACCAAAATATGAAATTATCTCACATGTGGGCCAGATGTATGTAGGATTAACCACATTTTTCAAAAAAGTAATCTAATCCATGCTGTGTCACTGTGTCTGCTGAGCACATCTGTGGTGCGTACCACCATCATAAAGTCTCTATTTTCTCCCCTCTCATCTTCTCCAATTTCGAGCTTGAATGTGCTGCGAAGTGAAAAGAAAGGGGGAAAAAAGAAAAACAATGGGGGGCGGGGCAGAGGGACGCAATCAAAGACGGATGGTGGCGGGTGTGATCTATGTGCGCTGCCTGACACACAGCTCAAGCAATCTTTTACCATAAAATATAGACCGTGCGGTACCAGGGAATTGGATACAGAGAGATGGATACAGGCTTTAAGAGCATGAAAACAAACCATATTTAATTTCCGATGCCATCTGTCTTGTGCCCTTTCACCTCTTCTACTAACAACATAATTAAAAATGGTTTTGTATACAGTAAATCATTACAGAATGCCCATGGTAGAACCATGGTTTCACCATTCTCAGTTATTCAGTTGGATTGTTTTGAACAATGGGAGTATAATTCATGCTGCCATTTCCAGACTCTTAGGGGGTCTGGAAGATCACATCGTAAAAGTATTACATTTACACCTAATTAAGTTGTTTAGTTAAGTACTGTTCCCAACCTGTTTGACTTTTGTATGTTTGAAGTCACTCTCCACCAGCCAGTTGTTATAAGGTAACCCTCTAATTGGCTCTTAATGCACTTAACATTAAACATGCATGAACGGCAAGACCAAATGCATTTCATCAACAAGATCGTATGTTTATGAACCCTCTCCAAAAACAATGTCCAGAACACCAAATTCCTCAGTGCAGCCATAAGTCTCCGGGGGGTTCCTGTCAATTTGTGATGGTTTTCGTCAGCGTAGACCAAATTTTCCCAGTGCTAAGCAATTCAACCTCTCATTATTAATTTTTTATCTAAAGTCAGTTCCTAACTACCCAGCTGGTCCCATTTCCCTCTGCACAGAATGCTAGAAAAGATAATACACACTTTTGTGCTTCAGTGGATTTAATAGCCTACAGTATATTACATGTGACAGACTGTGACTGGAAAGAGGGAGAAAAAAAATCAATATTGTTATGGTTGACAGTTAATTACAGGGTGACATGTTACTGCCATCACGGTCGCATCGTTTTTTGAGGTAGACAAGTGGATATCAGATTCCTCCGAAAACAGAGTTTTGAGGGTATTTCTTTATGTATTATTTTTTATTTTCTTCACTCAGTGTCATTCAATTCCTACTGGGGTCAAAGTTCAGAGTAAGGATTTCAAGATAACATCAGTAATCGAGTGAAATACCATCTCGAATCAAGCCGAGCTGATGGTGCGCCCGAGATCAGAGAAACGCATCAGAGCCTGCTGTGCCCCGCGCCACCCCCAACCTCTCTTCATCATCGCCCCGTTCTTATTTCTAACCCACATTGATCAAGCGGCGAGAGGTCCGTGGAGATTGAGTGGCATGAAGCTTTTGGCTGCATGCTGAGGCGTCTAACAAGAAGGCACAGTCGGGCCACCGCTTCATCTCTCGCCCTCTGTCATATGGCTATTGCATATTGGATGCTGCTCGCTGAAATGCTATTATGTCCAACTCTATTACCACTGACACCCAAACCAATCAAGAACAGGATCGAGTCATAATCCCTTGTTGGTAAAACCTCATGTCTGAAACTTCAGCCAGAGATGGACTGGAGTCAAGCATCATAGTCATAATGAGTCCTGGCAGTCATTCCCCTCTACATGAGGTCAAAATCCCCCTGAAATAAAACCCTCACTGATTACCTCATCATAGATCTGATTATTTTCCAAGGTCCATTTGAATGAAATTTGAATGATTGTTTCAAGCACTATTCTGAAAGATTTTATGAATTAATGAATGTATGAATGAATGACTGACTGAATGAATGCATGAATGGAAGAATGAATGAACATAAATGTGTTATTTCATAATAGCCTCTTTCAGGTTTCGCATTTTTGCACATGGATGGGTATCCATCAATCCATCAATATGAAAAATGCTATCTATGGTTAAACATTTATGCCTTGTGGTGTGATCGTTCCCTTGCAGGCATGTAGGCCTACTGTAGTCCTAATGCAATCCTTCATTCCAATCAGTGCTCCAGTTAGCTCCTGGAAAAAAGCCTTTAATTGAAGCTGTAGCGAGCGAGGGCCTGCTTCTCTCTAACAAAAACAAATGTGGTTGAGTAGAAATAAGATTCACATTCACTGGACCAAGATCAGTAATGACTAGATCAATGGTTGGGAGAGATGGATGCAGATGGATACAGTATGACAGCTCTCTGTTGTCACACAGTAAGGCATTCATTGGGAAGTGAGTGGTTCACTCTACAAACACATAAAGCATTATTAGTCATTCTTTTATCATATAAATATTTTATTCACTGTTACTTCTTTGGAAAATAAGCTTTACGAAAGATGAATTCAAAACCACATCGCATTAAATGATCATTATGAGCTGAGTTTAGGGTGTACGGTGTGGCACAGTACATAATGAAGGTTGATGCTATTTAGATTGATCACCAGGAGTCCTGCTTTTCCCACGCACATTTTTTTGAGTCCATTCATTCCCGAAAATTTCAAATACTGATGATTGCGGAAAATAAGCAATACAAAGTCAAAGGTTTTATTTGCTTTCATCGATCAGCTAAAAACGTGCGTTGAAAATAATTTAAAAACATCACATAAAAAATGTCCACCTAAATGGAATAATTTAATTTTATATCAACTGCACTGTAGACATATTTATAGTCCTTGGGTGCTGAGCGTAGGTGGGGGGTTATTATATCACCAAGATCTACACATTATACCCAAACATGGGAGAAGAGGTAAGCTTCAGCCATAAAGCTACAGCTTTACTTAACCTGTCAGAGAAATTACTTTCGGGCCTTATCATACTCAGTACTCTAGTTAAATACCTGTAAGCTTGAGGAAAATCCCTGAGGTGCTGCTGATGCTATATTAAAAAGCCCTTAGTGCCAACGCCTCTGCTAACTGCTAAGTCAGCTCCTAGGCTAATCCCACACAGGGATAGCCCCCCCCCACCCCCCATTTATTACAATAGATCTGACTAGCATATAGTTGGGGTTCCCATTTACAAAATAATCAAGAATGTATATATTTGCAAATAATAAAATTATAATTTTCCCATGTATGCTGCATAATACAGATACACTGCAGTATCATCCTTAGATCCAGATGTGATGAACAGGAATTCATCAATATTTATCAAACTACTTCCTAATACAGAAACATCTTGATTGTACCAGAGAGGTAACGACATGCAAACATGCCTATTGTGGGATACATAAATCCATAGAATGCAGTTAATGCTGAGGCACATTTCTGACCTTTCGCTGCCCTATAAGGCCACCTTCGTCTCGCCATTATTTCCCTGGCTGAAATTCAAGAGAAAGGTTACCCCTGTGTCATTGAGACACTAAGCTGCCTGGTGGGATTGCTAGTTGGAGCTGGGCCTTTCAAATGGCAAGGCTTAAATGTAAGCTGACACCGGACAGATGGGCAGCAAAGCCCTAATCCAAGGAAAGAAGCTGCTCTGTGCATCAAGGTGCAGAATTCCAACAGTGGCCAGCTGTTACCCTATCCAAAGCTGGGGCCATGAAACCTGCATTTATAATACCGGCATTTTTCTCCTGGAACTTCACCTCCAGAAGATATCATCTTCTGTGTCTGCAAGGTTGCCCTGCATCACCACTCACTTGAGGTGGGGTGGGGAGGACTTATTATGTGTTGATAAAAATAAAAGCAGCACCTACTGCAGAACACGAACAGATGTTTCTCCTCAGCATGTTTAAGCATGCAAGGATAAAAGAGAAAAAAAGTGCCTTGCTTGAATAACTGTTTACTTCTACTTAAAATAAAGCACTTTTGTTGTCTTCATGTTATAGAAATGTAGAATGACTGTACAAAAAAATCTGTGAAAACAAACATCTTATTCCATATTCTGGTTATTCCGATATTATAATACAGTACATACTGTGCCACACCCTTTATACCGCCGGCATATGGAATCGGTGGCCAAGATGGTTTAACATGGTTTGGGCAGTCTTGCATCACCAGATGGTTTTTTTATATATCAACTGTTTTCTTAGCTGAATTTCCCAATACATGTCATACTGTTATGGTGATTAAAAATTAATAAAATTACATATACTGTGACAGAGGTTTTGGGCCATATCGCCCACCGCTAGCCCATATATGGTGGAACTATTCACAGAGCAGGTGGGCAGAAATCGAATGTGTTTACAGGAGCAGCTGCAGCTGATTTGGAGGGCGGGTGAGCAGAAAGCAACTGACCGCTACAGCTAGATTGTGAAAGATTGAGCTCCCCCAGAGAGAGCTGCAGGAATGGTCTGTTTCCTTTCCCCCAAGTCTGGGAGAAAGTGTTTCACAGGCAGGAGGCCTAGTTCTAACACAAATAAAATTGTACCCTTAGAAATTACCGGTGTTTGTCTGCGTGTTGCTTTCTGTGAGAGGCTTTGCCCCTGCTTCCCAGAGCAGGAAGTCTTCGAGCCAATGTACAACTCTCTGACTAAAGGCTTTAAGACATTGAACCAATGCTGGTATGCAGGCACACATAGACACTTCCCCCTGACCACCCTAAGAGCGGGCCAGCGTTTTGTGGTCCTCCTTTTGTGGCACAGCTTGCTAAACTGTTCCCTCTATAGTCCTAACAATAAATACAGTATGATATGTGGAAAATCATTTATTTGAAGGTCACTTGATTTTAGATTTTAAATTGCATTTGAGCGAGTGATCCTGTGGGATGAGCCTGACCTGTGAAGTTTGCCAGTGTGTTCAAGGAGGATTCACAGGCCAGAACTAACAAGACCCCAGGAGGTTCTTTTAGAAAGCCTGTTCAAGCAAAGGGCCAAAGAAAATCTAATTTGTAGTCAGCACTTCTCTTCAGGCATATCACAACCTTTGTTACCAGAGACTACAAACAAAATGTAGGCCAGGGTTTGTGAAGGTAAACAGCAACTATAAAATCAACCAAGTGAACTTTTGTTTAGGGCAACTAGAACTAGACATGGTTTACACATGAACATACATTTGAATAACTATGCAGGATGTTATGATGCTTTCACTAAATAGGTTTTTATAGGTACAGTAAACAATCTAATGCAGGCTGAGTAAATGCTAGAACAATTGCCCATGATGCCCACTGGTATCAGCAGTGGAAAATAGTTCCAAAAATGTATGATAATGTGGATCTTCAAGTTTTCAATCTTTTATACATTACATATCCTACAATGTATGTCAGAAAAAGTTTACAAAAGCCCTATCCTCCAATTTTTTACATGTGTATTTCTCATACAATCAGAGGAAATTATTCTGTCTGCAATATAAATTGGCAAAGTGGCAACATAGCAATTATGGTAACATAATAAAAGTCGGTATGTAACTAACCAAAATTGAGTGTCTTCTATTCGAAAGTGAGGATCTTCTTCCCTTTTCTATCACAATGTGCCCACAAGCTTCTGAATAAACACAGAAGCCTTGCTATTATCAGTGTAATGAATTCACAGGCTATTGAGCAAAAAGCAAAGGAGCTTAGGAAAATAAAATCAACAGCTGGCGCTTTGACAAAGAGGACATGAAAACACTTTAGCAACATTTTTACAGTTGCTCATTTCAATTGTCATTGAAACATGGATTTCTGAAGATACCGTTTAAGAAAGAGGTGAAAATGCACTGTTCAAAGAGCAACTGAAATATACAGTATATGTATAAGTATTTTTGACACACATACTGGCTTTGGCTTTATTTTAAACATTACCCATAAGGCATGTAACCAAGTTGACAGCAATCCACTCACATGTTCTGTTGGCATAATCAAACAAATTAAAAAAAAATTGTTTACAATAATCATTAATTGTTAGTCAGGATTATACAGCTAAATTAAGCCCTTAACCTCTATTGCATATATGCATGCACCGGGCAATGTCAGATATAATACAACCATGACCATATTCATGTAAACCACATAACACTAATAGGGAAAGGATAATTCAATAAATAAATAATAATTAAGGCATATTAAATGTCAACATCTCTGAACTGTACAATAACACAGAATAAATTAACTTGTCATGGGGAAAGCTAGATATATTTGCTACTGTTCTCTCCCAAGTTGTGCATGAATACAGCTTTCGCTTTCAGTGAGTAAGTGTTTATCAGCAAGAATTTTGCACTTCACTATGGAACCATCAAACACCCAGTTACATCCGACTCATTCTATAGACCCATAGACGTGACAGGCGTGATACCATTGACCATATTACAGGCAACACTGGTCCCTAAGAATAGGTGAGTCAACACAGAAACACGCCTTCACCTCGCCTTCATCTCACTAAGAATAATTGAGGCGGCAGCTTATCGTTTGCATGGGTGTGATGGGCACTGCATAGAGTGGCTGGGGGCTATATTGACTTTAATCGTGACTGGCATTTAAAGGCTTTTCTCCCAGTATAGCAGAGAAAATGTCCCCTTTGCTTAGCTAGCCCTGCAGCTCTTTAAAGGGAAATGAGCTGTAATTAGCTGATAGCAATGTGACACCTGTGTTTTTAAAATGAAGGGGTTTTATAGTAACTGTATTCTAAAATGATCAGGTTTTTATTTTGTAAGTGATTATTATGTAATGCTTGTTAGGTTCAAACATCATGTAATAGTGAACAGTGACGTGCCGCTGTTTGTGAAGCCGTCCAAAAAAAACGTGGAAAAAATGAGAAGGAGCAATTGTCAACAACCTATTAGTCAACATCATAAATAAAGAAAATTGGACAGTTTCTCGAGTAATGAGGCCTTTATTCTCCCCATGTCAAAATGAACAACAGAAACTGCCCTCCCCTCCCCCAGGTCACAACCCAGCCTTTTCAGTCATCTTGTCCTGCCCACGTCAGCGATCATAGCAAACTGGCTTGTAGCCAACCAGCTTCGCAGTAAAACAAGCCAGTTCTGCGTCACTTTTGCTGCCGTTTTCTCTCTTTTTGACTGCACCACTGTGGATAAGGAATGGCAATGTTCACCTGCGCTTTGAAAGTGCACTGTACCTTCTTTTCTTTACTGTTCCCCTGCATTGTTGTCATGGATAGCTATGATTTTTGGTGCTGCGGGAGTGTGGATAGTGGGGAGCAGGGATGTCAGTGACAGCTGAAGAACCACAGCAGAAGACTGTAGCTTATGCCCAATGTTCCAAATCCTTTAGATAAGCCAGTTTAATGCAAATGGGGGGGTACAAACAGACAAACACATTATGCACATGTACAATGGATAATATAACCTAATAATTTATAGAGAAAAGTGAACTAATTTTAATTTTAGATTAGAAGAAAAACGATACATTATAATTTATATCAAATCAAAATGACTTCAATGAAGAGCCAGTAATGCCACCTGCCACTTGCCCTATTGGACCTCTATTGTCTCTGTCTGGCATCCTTTACCATAAGTCCTGGTTAAGGAAGAATAATAATCAAGCTACTTCATAGTCTGGTGTCATTACATTTTTGTCATATTTGAAAGGGTGTTCTAGTAATGCTTTGAAAACCTCCAGCAAGGTAACACTATAGTTCAGCGGGAAAAAAAGGGAGTAATTTTAGTTTAAAAGGAGTCCAAGTTTAACCTTACATTTTCCAAGGTGACAAACTGCTATTCAAGAAACAATTTCATCTTACAATCATCCATGGAAAACAGTCAAAAGAGAAAAAACTATATGTATCTAACATTTCTTGATTCATGGCCCTGGAACACGGCGGCTCTTGAATGATATATAAAACCCCTAAGCAAAGTCACTTTTTTTACCCAATTAGGATTTATCTCTTCCAAAGTGGTGGGCTCTAAGAAAACATTTCTCAAAAGTGCTTTATTAAGAAACCAAGGGTGTATTATGGGAAATGCACATAAGCCAGCCCAAGCTGTGAGGTGGATGGCAGTGCTACGGAAAAAAAAACACAGAATAGGCTTTTTTTTCCCTTTCTCTCACTGCGTCAGCCAAAGTCAAAAGGGCTGCAGAAACTTCCCACGCAATCAGCAACGGGTTTGGAGTGTATCGCGTGAAGCTCTAGGGGTCTTCCTATCCACTCTCCCCTTTTAAATGACCTGGGTGGACTAACTGTCATTTTAATGAGTGTTGACCCCGCACTTTTATCTGTTGACTTTCAACACTGTAATATAATGGTAGATGACCCAGGACAACAAGCTATTTGAAATTCACACTGTGCCGCTCTCCCTTGGCGAGCAGTGAGTCAGTATCCACAGTCCAACTGAAAAAAGGATCAGCTGATTGTATATGCAAGCGACGTGGAACCTGTTGAGCTATGTGGAATTAATTGTGAATGAATAACGGCCGAGATGTGTCAGGCTATCGATTCAAATGTCTCTCTCCTCGTTAAGATGGGCTGGTTCGACTTGAGACATGACCGCAATAATATTGACACTTATCAGCACTGCAATTAAAATGAATTATGTAGGCTCTCAGGATTTGTTACAAATTCTAAATAGACAGTCTTTTAAATAATCTTTTATAGTCAATAATAGTCAATCAAGTCTTTGATTTAATTTAAAACCAGATTCCCTTTATGCAATGGCTCTCCTGTAACTGATGTTTTGCATTCATGTAATCAAAGCCGGCAATATTTTTGCCTAACAACTGTACTGTATGTTGTAGATTTAAGGTAGTTCATGCTGTAATCAACACAATTGTATGTGTGCTTTTCTATGTATCATAACACAGGAAATGGGACTGGTCTGTGACTTGCGCAGCCATCTGCAGTGCGGCGCAGGCCTGGCCGACCCCATCGTGGCTCCGGAACAGAGATAGGGGAGCTTAATCCATGTCCTCTGAGAGATCGGCCAGAAAGATGAAGCCTTAATTAGCCCGATAAAGCCCAACATAATGACCCTATTGATACAGGCTGGGAAATGAGGAGCAGGCAGGACAAAACACAAAGACGTATAAGGTAGCTTAAGACAGCTAGCAGAATAACTGCAGAATGGTGTTCACTCTTCAACTCCAGTATGGGAGCTATTGTTTCTTCTCCACAAGCAATCCACCTGATCCAAATTCCCTGGTAAGAAGCTTAGAGGAAAACGCTGACCTTCATATAATCAAAGATTACGAGGACGAAAACAAAAACAGTTTTTTGGAGTGCTTAAGCGATGGGACTCGTGGGAGTTTTAAGCAATTAAAGGCAAAATTACTTGCCTAAGCTGTCCTTGTATCCTCGTATCCGTACTTTGTTTCTGGCTTGTGTGTGAGGAGGTCATAAAGATAGAAGGGAGAGACATATCACCAGTTTACTAATCCACGGGGGGCTCTGGAGGAAGCGTAATCTCACTTTTGAAAAGACAATCTTCGCATTTTAACATACTACACAGGGTTCAATGACAAGGTGACCCTCTGTAGTAGTACCACATGGCTTTATGGTTGACACTGCAAATCCCTTGTCAACATTTGTGCAATCGTGAAATTAGATGAAAAATGTGAACAAAGCCATGTTTTAGACCAAAACAGAAATTATATACATACAAACTGAATGTATATTATCTTGTGTGTTTTAAAATTGAATTTGTTTCGTACTGAAGGTACAGTCATGTTTGTGTGTGTTAGCCGAGGCTTTTTACCAATGGTTTTAGCATTCGCCACTAGCATCTGCGTGGGTAGGTGTCAGTGTACTGTCAAAGAACTGCTGTTTTCCGGCCGCTTATTGGAGCTTCAAATCCTTTCATTGTCGTATGCCATCTAAAACAACTTTGCAATGTCATTGGTAGGCTTAGACCTATCCCAAGTTATATCGTGGAAAAAGATAAATAGGCTACATTCTAAATGTAATTGCCATCCCAAATATAAACATTGATGTGTTTATGCCACTTGTGTATTCATTATAGAAGGAAAGTGTTTTATGCATTTGATTCCCTACAAAGAGCAGTGCTTTTGTTCATGGATGCTGCAAGGCCCAGAGCATACCAAATGATGCCAACCCAAATCCATCTCACTTTTATTTGTAGGTTTAGTTGTAGTTCAATGTTCCCTACTCTTGAAGCAACGTTTGTACCCAGACATTGCCAAATACCATGGAGGAGAAAAGTCACTTTTTTATTCAATAAAAAGCAATCAATGCACTGCTTTTTGACAGGTGTTGTAAATCTACCCCAAAATAGGCTTGGGACCCAAAATCGTTTTTTAATGTGACATTTGATGCAAGCGACTCTATTCCTACGACTCTTATGAACCTTATTCCTGACATAGAGAAAGAGCACAGGCAAATTATTTATTGCACATTTGCATATCTAACACAGGTTAAGGACGGGGGTGAGGAGGGATTGTATTGTGGAAGGAAGATTAATTCTGAAGCTTCTTTTAGCCGATAACACCAGCTTTTTGCCAATTTACAAAGCCCATTACGTGTCATCTTAGGCGGGAGCCTAATGTATAGACGGAGCTGCTATACCGCAGTGCAATGCCAGGCACACCGGAGACAAAGTCGTTTCCTCACCTAGGAGTGTTTTCTCCTTCTCGCACGTTCTCCCCCCACTTCCCTTGAACAGAGACACCCGCTAAATCTCTGATGAGACGGAGGGGTTAAACTGCACAGAGCCCCCTCACCCCCTGCCTGCGCCTGTGCTCCTGCTCCTGCTACAGGCCACACTTCTGTGCCGTCCCCACAGGTGCCGGACTACTTTGTACGTCACCCGTCAATGTCCAACAAGGTCAAATGCCATTTCATTTTCTCTCCTTTGATCCCTGCGTGGCTTTTTCATCAATCTCGCTCCCCAACACACACACGCACACACACACAATCTTGCCGGTTAAACTCGCTTCAGTCATCCCATTACGTACAGAAGACTGGCAGTGGCAGTAGCTGAGGTGGAAAAATGTCTGTCCCTAGAGCTAAGCCACAAGCAACTGACTCATTGATTATCCAACCAATCGAATGTATTTCCCTGTCTCAGTGTCACGATACAGTGTCACGATACAGGTGTCTCGAAGTCGTGTCGTCACTGCTCGCATCGGCAGCGGCTTCCGGGTCTACATTTTCTTATTTCATTTGGATTACATTATGTGTATGTGTCCCATATATTGAGATCTTTGTTTGCAAATACGTTTACGTTATGTGTATGTATCCCATATATTGAGATCTTTGTTTGCAAATATGATGTTTGCTAACTGATGAAATTTAAAAGTCAGCTGCCGGTTTGCCTTAAGCACGTCATTTCTTCCAAAATTATTTCGGTTATCCTTGAAAAAGAATGCCAAAGCTGTAAAACAAATAGCGATGGACATAGTTTAACCCTTTCTAAAGGGTTTTATTTGAGCTGTAGTTATAAGAATCTGTGCCTTAGACAAAACGTGTAAGTTTGCAACACATGAGTTAATCACAGAACGTGGTAGTGGTGAATATTGAAAACGCCCTTCATTTTTCTCAAAGGGAAAATTGGTTAGACCCAGAAGTCCTTATTTGGGCAGGGGCACCCCGAAAATGACATACGATCTTGCTCAAGGATGCTTACAGATAGGTTGAACACCCAGACCACTAGACTACACTGCCCCTTCCTCCCTTCCTAAAGTACTGAGAGTTAACATTGGGTTGGACAGTGGATTGTGTTTCCCTCAATGTGTTTTAAATTTCAACGTCCCAAACTGAAATTTCAGGCAAAAATTGTTCCCTTACAACATGTTGAGAGTTGAATCAGCACCTAACTGTTAAATGGTAGCGTAATTGTGACTATTTATCTGATTTGCGAAATCTGGCACAGAATCATTGACTATATTTAGCAATGCATAAATGTATGTATGCACTTGGTTGGGTTTTAATAGGTATTTTATATGTATGGCATAGGGTTAACAGGATAGGCTAGCAGTTAGTGTAGTTGACTCCCAGCTCCTCGACATGCCCGACCTACCTTTACCCATTCTTGAGCAAGATGTGTAACCCCTACATGCTCCTAAATACTTGGAACTGTACTCACTGTAATTTTCTTTGGATGAAATTGTCTGCTAAATTGTAAATTGCACAGTATATCTGTAACATCCACACCTGTCTCTGCCACCAACACACCTCCAGCTGGTTTTCCTAACACCAATCGCCTGACCCCTGCCTGCTCTGGACTCTGCCTACCGCCAGGCCCCATTGGCTAGACTGTTAATATACATCCCACATTTAAGTTCCTCACATCCTGTGTCTCCTGGTTCATTATTACAATATCTGACTGAGGTCAATATAAAAATATAGCAAGGATAAGAAAAAGCAAGGATTTAAAAAAATAGAAGCTTAAAACGACGGCCCATCATTTAGAAAAACAAATCATACCCTAATAAATTCCAAAATCTATATTCTAGGGAGATTCTATCTTAGTTCAATCATGTCCACTGCTCACTAGTCACACTACTGACCAGTCTTATTTTCTCCTGTTGCAAAGTGTGACTAGGCTATCTGTGATTTGACCATGTGTTTTCTATCTATTCAAGAGGCAGCCTTTCCCTTTTGTCTTTTCTGAATAAAATCGTGGGCTTGCAGCACGTCAACGAAAGGCCAGAAGGCTAGGAAGCTTAGTGTCGAGTCTTACTGTTTGTGGAGTACTCCTCTACATGTCTGGCATCTCTCCTCAAGCCTCGCGGTCTGATCAATAGCCTGAAATCTGACCTCTTGTTTCCGCCCTCCACTTTCACTCTGCGCCATCGATAGTATTAGCACTCGTTTTACAACACTGTCATTCCCCCTCCTGCCTCTCCCTCTCTCTTTTGCTCGTTCGGCTGTGAGCGGGAGAGAGAGGGAGGAGAAGAGGAAAGGCAAGAGTAACAGAATAAGAGAGAGAAAGAGAGAGAGAGAGAGAGAGAGAGAGAGAGAGAGAGAGAGAGAGAGAGAGAGAGAGAGAGAGAGAG
>JAOEHI010000021.1:589226-635980 GCA_025447815.1 Percopsis transmontana
TGCACCCGCAATTCCGCCTGTGTGTGTTTCTCTGGCTCGCGCTTACTCTCGCTCAACACGCACCAGCCCTTACAGAAACAAAAGAAACCTTGTCCTCACATATCTCACATTCAATAGGAACCCTTTCAATATGAAAGCCATTTCAGTTTTGTTACAATCATTGGCAGCACTGACTTATGATTTAGTAATATTCTCTCTTATATTGAGCTAAATTTCACTCATTACTGGCGAGGAATGACTCACTGGTTCGTTGGTGTTTGGATGGTGTTTAATTTACTCGTCATATGGAGTAACAATGGCAGGGGGTGAATGCAAAAACTGGCCTGCAATCAAAGGGAAACAATGAGAACAAAAATACTTGCGTCTTCATTGCTCCAACAGAACAGAAGCCTCCCAAAGGCTCTTTTCAGTTTATTTCATAAATTATTCGCATTATTCAGGTGGATGCTGAGCATTAGCTTGTAGACACCATATTGTCAACTAATGTTTTCTAAATCAAATACCCCTCAAAACAAGACATGCTAAAACACCAAAACAGAAAGTGCACACATACCCACATAAACTGTATTATGACAAGAGCTATGCAGACCCTAAGCACACATATAGTGTAGTGGGGAAGGTATTATTTAGGGGTTTAAGACTGAAAACCCTCATTGTTTGTGACTCATCAGCTTTGTATTTTAGTGGTGTGGGGCACAGTGGGGTTGACCGAGCAATTACAGAGATGTGTAATGATACACATGACATGATGATGCTTTAGCGTGCACACACACACAAATGCATAGAGTACATCAATTGCATCATGTGCTCAATCAACCATGCTGTTTCGCTCTCTCTTTGTCCCCCTTCACACACACACACACAGAAATAGACTTTTCCTTATTTTCTGGAATTATCTTGCAGAATTCGGACTGCTTATGGCTTGATTATGTCATATGAAACACAGTTCAATGAAGAAAACATGCCCATCTACCAGCTTGTCTATCTGTCCATTGTGATATTAGGTAAACGCCTGGAGTGTGTAAACAAGTGAACACCATAGGTGTCAAAATAGGAATAATAAAGCACACTTGCTGTGTATCCACCCACAGTTTAAACAACCTTAACCAGATTAGAGCAGCAGTTCTCAAATGTTTGGACCGATGGCCCCCATAAAGAAGTGTGCATGTAATAAATATGCACGCACGCACGCACGCACACAATGAGCTGTTATCTTCATGATCGTCCAGATGCTACTGACCCATCACAGTGAATCTAGTCAGAAAGCAGGAATAGTTTAACGCTGCTCCTTGAGATCTGCACTCAGACAGTGTCAGATGTGTTTGATTAAGTGATCTGGATCAAGGTTCAGTCGTTTTCCTATGTTACATACTTTTATTTTGGGTTAACAAATTCAACTCCTAGCTACTATAACAAACAACATCCCTACATGTCCCCACTTCATGTTGATGCATCAGCTAAATACCCTCCAGGCAACAGAAATCACATCAAAACAGAAATCACATCAAAGAAAATAATGTAATCTATGTATCCATAAGCTCTTCTGCGCTTTAAAATAAGTAGCACAGGGGAAATTAATCAATAAAAAGTAAACCTGGCTGGACTACACACGGTAAAGACGGGACACCGTATAGCCTAATCCTTTTGTCGTTTACCAATTTGTCTTTTGCGATGTACCTATAGGTGGGATTCTAAAACATAAATAGAAAAACACACAACACTCGAAAATGCAGACGCATATTGCAAACTATCAATAAGGTTTATGCTGGCAACGCATTGACGTTTAAGGGGCAAAGTATCAACAGTTAAAGCAAAATTTAATATACGCGCTAATTGACAATGCGCTGCGCTGTCCCTCATTGTATGTAATTGGCATCTTTATCCAAAAAAGATCATAACACTATCTCTAGAATGGATAAAACAATTTCACAACGGATGTTTTGTTTATTGAAGCCAACTGTCCAAGTGACAAGTATTCATCATTGATATTTTATGTAGCTTTATAATTTTAGTTAAATGAAATAGGCCTATAGATACAACTTACCCATTCCAAAACGCGGATAAATCCTAATGGCAATTTGAGCACATGGAATGTTCCCACAGATGCAAGCTGCATACGAAAACAATAAAGATTAGTCACTCATATTGGAATATAGTTAAACCCACGTTTAACACGATTGCATTCACCTTTAAATAAATCCGTTAATTTGTATAACTAGTTTTACTAACCTGATTAGCCGTGTCCATTTCAAAAGTAGGCCTAGGCTATAGGGTACTTACTTATAAATAATAAGATAGATAAACAAATTTAAAACGCAAGCCGATGTGAGATCGATGTGTAGCACGGGTGTTCTGTGTTAATTACTAGGCTACTACATACGGAAACGCACGAGTTCTTTCCAGCTGGTTAAAAAATATAAAATGCCATAGAGACAGGCAGGGATTGGATTTACGAAGAAGAACGATGACTTCATTATTTTACGATTGGATGGAATCATATTTTCTCTCGGTAACGATTGTTTAATGTTTTCGATGCGGTTACCTTTGATAGACTGGACACACATGTAGGCTGTTGACAAAATAATTCGAGTAAAATATGTATATAGGCTATATTTCTAACCAAGAGTAGGCTATCTAACATTGTATCCTGCCATTCAGTGAAACAGCCAAAGACCGCGCGCGTAAAAAGGTCTCATGCGCTTCTTTTGAATTTTAAAATAAACAAGCGAAATAAATAAACTTTAATAAATAGCTTATGTATAAGCGAAGATGCTCTGTGTCGTGCCTAAATTTAACTGCAGCCGTATTCATAATTTGTGTAATTAACTCTGCTGTCCCCTATCCGTGGTACAATCATTGACATTAGATTATGTCTGGGGGCACGATTAGCCTAGAAATTTAGCCTATGGAGAAGTCGGAAGTGGAACCCAAAGTGAAAACCTGACACGGATCGAGGTTGGTTGAACCCAGACAATGGGGATATAGTTTAACTCCGGTAGGAGATGTTTATTGCGAAAGCACAAAAACAGCAGGCAGTCTCGTAGTCTAAGACTGCCTGCTGTTTTTGCAGTAGATAAAACCATGAATGTCACCGGGGCGAAGGTACAGAACAGCAGGAGAAGGCAGAGTTGGAAGATCCAAGACGGTAGACCTAAAGCAGCAGGGCAAAGACGGCAGGTAACGGTGGATGAAAAAAGAGCAGCTTCCGGAACGCTGGATAGGCACTGATACAGAAGCACAATCTGGCGCCGAAGAATAGGGGGACAGGGAATATAAAGTAGTGTAAAAGGGACATAAGAGATAATTGGACGGGACGTGGGGCAAACGGGACCAGGTAAATGCAATACTGATTAACTAGTAATTAATGAGTAGTCTACGTGAGAATGTTCAGAAGAAGGAGAGAAATAGATGACCAACCAGGTGACGTGACAGAAGGAACATAACATAATCCATCAAACCCATTGCAGTATAAAGAGATTGCAAGGTAACCATACACACGAAGACTTTGAAAAGACTAAAGTCTGACTTAATCTCACATCTAAAGACAATGGGCCCTATTTTAAAGATAGCTATCTTGCACCTGGCGCAGAGCGGCACCTAGCCAAGGCAAGTTTCTTTGCTATAGTTTAAGACCGACTCAGTTGTCATTTTCCCATCCCGTGCCCAAGTTGTTTAAATATAAAATGCACTTGCGCCCATCTGAGCGGACGTGGGTGTGTTGGTCTTAAAACGAGGTGTGGTCAGGCAAATTGTTAGCCTATTGCTATCTCAAGGAAGCGGAAAGCGATTGTTATTGACCGACAAAAACCTGGTCTGAAGTCAATGGCAATTTCTTCCATTTAGGGCGTGTCCAAATCCACTTGCTTGTTTAAAGGCAGAAAACACAATGTTTGCAGTGCCAGACGCATGACTCAGAAGGGTTGTACTCTCTTGATTATTCGTGGGTGTGTTTTGGGTGTAACATGCAATAAACCAATCAGAGTGTCATCTCCCATTCCCTTTAAGAGCCAGGTTGCTTGCATCTTGGCGGAGTTTGTCCCCATTACTTTTTAAAAGCATAGCCTCATTAAATGAATTAATTGTGTGGAATTTTCAAACAATTAATCAAAAAAGTCAATGATTTGAGTTGGTTTTAAAATGAATATGGATAAATATATAAATAGCAATAAACTAATCCCTGCTGCAGTTTAATTCATGTCCTCACATATTGATATTTAAACCTTAGCCTATATGCTTAGAATGTGCTCTAACAACAAAAAAGTACGCAGCATCAAAACAGGCAGTTGCCACACATCCTTCCAGATCTTATTCACAGTTTAAAAACTTCATACAATTCTGTTGAGAATTTAACCTGAATCAATCAATAATACCTTGTCAGACCTAAATACAAAATAGGATATTTGGTTTTTAGTTCGGCTTTAAAATAACGTCTCCTCAAATTAGTCCAAACTCTTGCTCACATACATAAACCTTGAAAACCCAGAAAAGAAAAAAGAAACTCATATCAGTTCTTAGCCAGTACCACTGGAGGAGGAGAATCTATCTGGCAGAGAGAGAGAGAGAGAGAGGCATGGTGATAGAGAGCCAAGGGGAGTTTCCCTGAGTCCGTTGTGCTGATGACAAGTAGCCTTCTGCACAGCCAAGTGCAAACTGCTCCCACAGCGTGGCTAATTTTACACCATCTCTCCAACCACTGCGTTGTTACACTCCCCAACTCTCCCTCACTGTACACATGTAGGCTACACTCATGTGGAATAACAACCTGCCTGAAGGGCTCTGTCCATGCTATTATCGCTAATAATGCCACCACAGGAAAGCAGAAGAATTGCAGCAACAACAACGTTTCTCATGTGGAGTTCACGCAGTTGCGATCGGTTTCACATAATTCACAGCCTTCTCAGTCTTCGTCAGTGGTTCTGGTGGCTTTGCAACTGTGTGTTGGTCTAGTTGGAACTAATGAATGATGCCAGATCTTAACAATTTTCTTAATTTTATATGGAAACACAAGACTTGAAAACCTATCTTTCAATAAAATTTGTGTAGCTTTGTGTATTTTCCATGATTAGCCTACACAAGTTGTCATGTCTGTTTAAAACCCTCCAACCTGTAGGCTAATGTATGGAGCAGTGCCTAGGGATGACGCAGCCCCCTTCCGTTCGCTCTCCCTGGTGTAGCCTGCTAACCACCAGCCTGCAGCCGTCCACACTCCCAAAGAATCCCAGTCACTCACTGGACTAATTCCCAATAGGCCTACAGTACACTTTCTGATGCAGTGCGAATTGAATTCACCCAAGAACATTCCGGGGATGCACCATGCTGACATCACCAGCCGGACTCTCGAGTGGGTGACGGCGGTGCATGAGAGCTGGAGGGAGCTGCAGCCGTCCACACACTCGCATCCCAGTCACTCATTAGACTTATTCCGAATGTACTACACCTGTGTGGAGGGGATATATGTTTGGGTTTGGGTCGTTGTCAGTTATTGTGTTTGTTCATGTTGGCTGAGAGCCCGGTTTGGATCAAAAACACCCAAGCTGAGTCTCATGGTTTTCTAGTTCGTCATGGGCGCGTATTGTTTTTTTTTCACACAGCACCAACCCCATATTTGACAAACTATACAAAATAATGCTATCTTTTAAAGTATGTCATTGAACAATCAGTATGCAGTCCACAACAAGGTTCTTACAATTCAACATTAGCACAACAGACTGCACTTGTTATGACTGGTGTGAAATCTTGGACCCAAAAGCAGACCCGGGAGAACGCGGAACTCCTGAATAACCCGTTTATTCACAGGTAGGGAAAACACAATTGCACAAAGTGGCACAAAAACAGAGGATGTGCTAAACTTCCTGGTCGGAGAGTGGGGGAAGGTCCATGGGCGGCTTCTCAAGGCAGGCAGAGATCCTGGGATAAGGAAAAACACACAATGAGGCGAGGAAGACGGTGGAAATACTAACGTCGAGTCTTTACGCGAGTAACAAGCCGCAGCGTTAATACCGTGTAGGTAAACTGACGATCTGGCGATGAATGAAGAGCAGAGCCGGGTTTAAGTACAGGTGAGTATGGTGATGAGGATGGGGATCAGCTGCGGCGGTGGAGAGCCTGGGCAGGAAGCCACGCCCACTCCGGTACACAAAAAGGACAGACAGGGATATAGACAGGAGACACTGGGGAAAGGGAGACACACAGACACAAAAGGCAGAGAAAGGCACTGCAGGCTCATGACACCGAGATATATCTTGATTTACCATGTATGGCTTTATTATATGTGTTTATATGTGTTAGTAGACACTAACTGGATAGCATTACTTTTATTTTAATCATTATTAATTCTTGGGGAATTCTAAATATGAATTTGTTACTGAACTTTGACTTCTATCCTCTTCCGTGAATTCTTATTTGGTTTTGAAGATTTTGTTAAGACACTTTAGTGTCTTTGACACTTTAGACTTTGACACTCCCTGGTTTACAGATTTGGCGGTCCCTTGTGAAAGCAGCCTGTGATTCAGACATCAGGCCTGGGAAATCTCTGTCAGTGACTTTGCCCACCGCAGCTCCCTCTCATTAGCCTGACCTCTCACCCTGCAGTTTCAATAATCCACAATATGACTACCCCTTGTGACCCATGCATATTTATAAAGGCCTCATTATGCCATCACTCAAAGTAATCATTATCCTGGGGCCCATTATAGCACATTTTTTGCACCGTCCAGTGATGGGCTTTTTTTCAATAGACACAGCACAAACCAGTATGGTTGGCAGACTTACGCACCTTGGGGGATCACATGCATGGCATTGAAAAACGACTGCAAATAAACACTGCATCTATTACTAGGGCAAACAAGCCACACAGTTGGTTTACGTTGTATGTAGCTAACAGCACATATAGGGGATATCGCAAAGTGGCTTTCAAAAAATGCTTGGGGAAAAAAAAAGATTAAAAAGGCTAAACTCTAAAACTGGACCATTTTGTCTTTGTTTGCCTTCAAGGACTCTATCGCGAACAGCCTCACGAATTCTTCTGCTTGCTTTCTGGCTCAGTAACTACACAAACAATCCTCACTCCCTGTGCTCCTTTTAGTTTTGTTTTATTGGCTTTTAGCCGCGTATTGATTGTTCCCCCTCCTACTGTGGTATGTAAGTCAGAGATATGAGTTGTATTTGTTGTCTGATAATGCGTGTTGTCTCTACTGCTGTTACAGATACCCTACCCTGATTTATATTATTCTATTTAGTGAGAATTGAATTTATTTTATTTAAACGCAGATTTTCTTGCAGTGCCCACCCACACCTGCCCGCAAGCTTCCCATGCTACCCATCCACTCTAAATATAGAATGGAAAACAGCCTTTTAGCCACAATATAGCCTCGCAATTTCACAAACGTATGCATATGGACTGTCGCGTTTGAGAATTGTTCCTGTGCGGTGATTTAAAGTAGTATGGATTGATATTAACGTTTATCATTCATCAACATTGATCAGTACAGTAACAGCCTTCGCTGCCTTTGTTCGCCCATTTGGAAGTCTGATCATCATTGAGTCTTGTTAGACACAATACAAAATAAAAAACTACTCAAAAAAAGACCATTACAACCTAAAGGTGTGTGACATCGCAAAGCAAGTAGAGACAAAGTATTTTTCATTATTTCACAGAGAAATATGATGCTGTTGTCAGAGAAGCTCTTGAGTGTAATGCTTCACAATAGAAAATATTGAATGAAAAAGGGCAGAGTCGCCCACGGTGGTACACTGGGCATTCAGAAGCATAGCAGAGGTGTAATTGCAGTTTTTGAAATAACCTTCAGTTAGTGAATCCAAGGTTGGGCTGTTCATCTATTACAGCCCACATATTATGACATATTTTACTACCATTGCCATTTATTTAGTTCATTTAGTTCATCGGCTTTATACATTTTTATTTCACTCTTTTTTGGGGTGCAGGAACAAATAATTTTTGAATTAAATGATTTGTTCAACGCTGTGTACTGATTCGTTATTAAAAATATATCTTGCTTGTTAACGTTTGACTGCATTAAGTCTGCTATGGCTTTCCTCGTTTTAAAAGACTGTTTCTTTGGGCATGTTTATGGCCATGTCATCTGCTCATGACTGTGATCCACACAGTGAAACCTCCTCAGATTGTTCAATTCCAGATTCAAGAACGTTAATTAATAATAATAATAATAATAATAATAATAATAATAATACAAATAATAAGTATTATTTATTTTTATTCTTTTAAATATATGTTTATTATTAAGTATTTATTATAAACTAAAAGGAAAAAATAATGGGGGAGAATATGGCCACAATCCAAGTGTTGGTGGCTCAAAAGTTCAACTGTTAATTTGATTCTGCACAGAGAACAACCTTTGCATTATTCAAACGTTGTGATTCCATAGCACAGTGAAGATAAGGTGACAGACTGAACCAAAACTGTAACCAGGAATAGACGGTATAGGCAGAGCGCGTCTGCCACTTTTATTCTCAACTGAAACATGCATAAGTACTTCAGAGCAGCATTAGGCATTTGTCGGAAGGATCCGGCGTGGAGCCTTCCATGTTTAATCTACCGCTCTGCTCTCCTACTCGGCCTATACAGGGAGATAGGCATTTAGTTCATTACCCACACCTGCTCCCAATCCCAGGGAGTCCCGTGATTCACGCCCCCTACACACTTTCTCTCTCACAGACAGCGCTAAACCATACAGACCTCCACATAAAACATAATAGGCAAAGATTTTGATTGACTACTTTTATTTTTCACATCGATGGAAACTCTGCTGTCAGTGATTCCAATTAAAAAAGACAAAGTCGATAGCCATTGTCAAAGTTATACATCGGTCCTATTCAAAAGTTTTAGTAATGCTTTAAATAACAGGTTGTCATTTGCATAGTAATATCTGGAAATTACTCAGTAAGACAGGGAAATTGTCGAACTTGCTGTGTTGTTATTTTTTCATCATAATATCATCTTAATTTCAATTCATTCAATTATCATCAATTTCATCATAAAATAAAATAGGTTTCAAAAGCAATGTAAATAACCTGCAAGTTATTTACAGTCATATCAGTTACTAATATGCAGTAAAGCACTGCCAAACAGGGTGTGTTAAAGGGATTTCAGACACCTTCAACACTTACACAACCTCACAGGTCCGGGTACAACACTTACAGTGGTGGATGTGGTGCCAGTGTGTTACTTTCCATACCCTTGTCAGAGGATATCCGCCTCTGTGTGAAGGTGTTTGTGTTTGTTGTGCACATGCGCACACTCACCATTGTGAGCTGTGTCCTGTGTGAAATGAATGATGTAGACCGAGCTTCCTCTGGTTTCATAAGCTCCCTGGTTCTGTGTTAAGAAATGTGTTTTGGTAAGCCTTAAAATGTACCTGAAGGCAATGCGTACATTTCTGCCGCCCAACACACGAAGGCCATGCCATATGCATAAATAAAAAATTAACAAAAACACACAAACACCAATGTGCCATACACATAACGCAGAGTCAACGGTAAAGGGCTTAAAGTAGCAGTGCAAATCCCTCCAAACATTCCACTTTCACAGGCAGGGGCGGTGCCAGAGTTATGCTTTTGCTGGTGCTATGGGGTTGCTTGAATTTTCAACGAGGGTGTTCTGAAATTGAGTTTCCCATTAATGTTCCGGTTGCCACAGCTTAATTTCTAATGCAACACCCCCGACACACTTACACACACGCCATACCCACTCCTCGACAGTTATAAATCTGAGAGGCGAGATATACAGCTCATGGGATATAGACTATAGATTACACTGTAATAGGTTTAACAAAATGCTTGTAACATTCCAAGGTTGCCACACGCAGGTGATACAATTTTTATTTTTCAAATTGTATTAATTTATTTATCTAAAAAGTCAGACATAACTGAAATATTGTTGATACACTGTCCAGTTGTATAAAAATATAGCTAAGTTAGCCGTAATGACATGCTGCTGTCATTCTGCTGCTATTATTCTAACAGAATGTTGTGTGCATACCATAACTAACTGGTGTATGACCTATTCAGCTATTTACAAATGTACTAATTCTATGGCGCTTTGGATAAAAGCGTCTGCTAAATGCTGTAAATGTAAATGTAGGGTGCGTTCAGTGGACTGAACATTTGTTACGTTCAGTGAACAACATGTTTCTTCGAAACCATTTGCAACGTTCTTGAACAACTTTCAAAGACGTTTGCTGCGTTTAATGGGTGTGGTGAGTGTTGCTCATTGACGTGTATTAAAACTGAAGCTACATACTTGGAACCTTGGAAGGGTGTTTTATACATATTTGTGAGTATTTGTCATCATCACTATTAATTCCCAGTAGCAAATGTCGGGTTCACTGCCATCTTATTTCACCTGAGGGGTATGCCGTCTCATTCTGAAATGAAATGGATGACATTTAAATTGGGAATATGTTTACACAACCATTGTGGACATATCCTTCCTAGCAATTGGAACAGGTAAAGTGCGCTACAGCACCGACAGAGGTGGTTGTATGTACCATCGTCTTGTGCATCTGTACAGCTGAAATACAACAATGTAGCAAAAAGCACAAAAGACCACTTTGTTGTTTACTAGGATTGACTGCTGTAATGGTCTTCTAATAGGGCTTCCCAAAAAGACAAATAAACAGTTACATCTTATTCAAAATGCAGCTGCTACAGTTCTTACAAGAACCAAAAGAACAGATCATATCAGCCCTATTCTTAAGTCACTACACAACCGTATTGATGGTAGGCACATGTCCCTATCAATATTAAGGGACAGTAAATTATCCCTACCATTAATTTCTATAAGTTAAATGCCATTTCCTTATAAATAAAATAACTTTTCATGTTATTACATTTCACTGTCACTGTGAACTTCCCAGGATTCTAGGACGTTATTCAAAACCCGACAATTCCCAATTTCCTTGGAAGCAAATTCTCTTAAAGTATACATTTTTCGTCATGAGGGAGTAAGCCGCTGATGAAAGGCATGTTCTGACCGAGGTACAGTAAAATACAACTACCAATGTCATGTCAGGTTAAGAAAATAAACTTTAAAATGACATTATGACAATCGTGTCATTATAATCATAGACAATGTTGTGTAACTTGTCTGGCTAACTAAACGAATATTAATATTAGACATTAGTGTCTCAAATACTTTCATATACTGGGAATACATCTAACAATGTTTTTGAAACTTATATAATCATACTTATAATAATAAGAAAGAAATAGCTTACATTATATACATCATATTTATTTTAGGAAAACAATAATACCACTTCATTCATAATGTCTAAGGCTCCTCTTACGCATGTGAATCCTGGTGTTTGAATGGTACATCCTCCAGCAGACAGGAGGCATGTCAGAGCACAGCATATTCTTCAAGGCACTTCTCATTTTAACGCTTACAGTGATAACTGAAGGTTAGCCACCAACGGATCTGCCATGATAATTGACATTTAGAGATATGCCTCACACAATGGCTACAAAAAGAGGAACTAATTACCGCCTATCCAAGTGTCAGTAGCCTCATCTGATCTCTTCTAAATGTCAGTTTTATATTGAAATGTTGTAGGCATGGCTGCCAAGTTATAATGGCCAGTTGTTGGTGGCACTAGCTTGAGAACAGACTCTCAGGAATCCATGGCAGCCACTACGACAGCTCTTACTCCCGTGCTGCTGTTGTGTGTTCTTAAAGTGACCTACACCATTTTCTCAGTCTTGTGATACGTGACTACACACAACATCTTGGTTATTGCCCTTTTTCTGAAAAATACAACATTCTACTTAGATGGAAACGGGAATAGTTAAAATGCTGACCGCTTATATATTTGCAACTTCCTGCTTGAACAACACTATAATATTTTTGCATATGATAATGTCGTCCAGGTTTTCGAATACAGAAGAATAATGCAAGCCAAAATCCTAATTTCTGATATCATTGAGATTGCTTGAGAAAAGCCTAGATAAACAACACCCATTTTCTCCTCTAATTCGAACATATGTTGTGCTGTACCATGCATAATTGTGAAGAAAGCATTCGCTTGTAGGCATAGACATTGCAGATCAAAACTGTCAATCAAGTCCAGACATGAATCAAAAGTCAGGACGGCGTAGAGCCCAACCCCCAGACAAAGCTGACAGATTTAATTTATTCATCGCTAATCTAATAATGAAATCCTATTCAAACTAATTCATGAAATAATTAAACACCACACAAATTATTTATGGTGGCATTTTAGTTATTAAATTCTGAACTTGTACCTCTGTACATATATATGTGGCTATGATACAATTTGAATAGAATAACTGTTAAAATCTACAAAACAACCACTGTTGTGGATGATGCTGGGTGATGTGTTTTTAACAACTCACATCCTTAGGGCATCACTAGTCACTCAAGAAGATAAATGAGCCCAAAAGCTGTGTACTGTATATATACTGGCTAGGTCTTAATTGTCATAACGATTTGGTTCCAATTTGAAAACCTATGGACAGAGCAGAGCAGAGCTGGGGGGAAACTCCGTGGCTAATTGTGTGTGAAGGTCTTTTAAACAGCTTGCCATGGCCTATCCCTGAAAGTCCATATAAAATGTAGAGGAAGGAATGTGCAAACACAGACATATAAGCAAACACACCAATCATGCATCATCAATCTGTACCACCCGCATATATTATATTTTAGACATGTGGAAGACATTTTTATCTAAAGCGACTTACAGTATATCCAGCTGTATCCATCTCTGATGACCGTTAATGTCACTGTTTGAATGCTTTATTCAAACAGTGACATTAACGGTCATCAGAGCTGGATACAGTATGTTAGATATGTTAGTACCTCAAGTTGCATTTCAAAGACACACAATCGATTGTAGCAGTCACATACCAAGTACTTTAACTTTCTAAGATCAGACCATTCCATGATACAGGGGTAAACAGGGATGTCTTGGGGACCATCACTGTGAACTGGTATGTCTAGGGTCAGCTACGGACAGAACTGCAGCAGTTCTCAGCCTTATCTGTCCCCAAGAGCACACTGTTGGCGATTCCACCAATAGCAGGTAAGATTTATCTTCACCTTCTAACCAGTCTGCTCCTGTCCTTCCTCCACCCCCCCCCCTCCCCTCCCCCGGACACATGCCTGGCTGTCCCAGAATGGTACTGTTGCATGTGTGAAAGAAGACTCACACACTCCTCTGTTTCGCTATAGTCCAAGTCTAAGAAGTCTAGCTTGTTGTTAAAGGGCAGTTTTGCTTGCTAGCTATATGTTTGTTGCTAGTTTATTCCAATCTAATTCAACTTTGGCCCAGCACATGCATTCAGTTCTCTGGGTGTTGGTTACATTACGTAGCTTCAGGACATTAGTGCCATAATTGCCAGCAATAATGGCTGCTGTTATTTTAGCCGGAAAATGACATCGTCTTAATGCCATTTTATCATCCATCAACCTTGAGTCTTTTGAAGGAGAGAGAAGGCAACCCCCCCTCCCCTGCCCCACCTGCCATAAACATCTAGCCTTCAATCAATACAAATAATGATTTGAACCACAATTAATGTTTACACACAGCAGTCATCAGCTTTAATGGCTCCAGATTGCTTCATTCTACATGTAATACGCAGTTCTATCATACACATTTTAACATAATGAAGTTGAGTCAACACGTATAGTGCATGGAAACAAATCCTTAAACAGTTGAAGCCCATTGTGTGCTTAGTCTATGCACTCATGTTTTCATACTTACTAAAGTGCAAACCCTTCTTTTTTGGTTATTGGCAGATATGATAGCTAATCGGAGTATTGTCGCAAGACTATTACAAAACAGTTTGCGGGTATAGGTGCAAATGATTGCACACGCCAAGCACTTTACAAATTATGTCTATAATCTTACAATTGCCTTTGTGATATTATCTGAAGATTACAGACGATGGTGCTTCAGCTGTATTTATTTTACCTTGTCATGTGATTTTGCTTTAATTCTTTTATCTTTGCCTAGCCTGTGTGCATCACTAATCACACAATGACAATTAAGTCATTTAACAGATGTTTTTATCCAAAGTGAATTACAATGAGTCAAATTACAAGTATTAAGCAGATAAGATTTTGCATCTTGTATGCTTTCAGGCAGGCCAAAACCGGGGTTTTTCCAAAGTGCTTCTGAAAGCATTCTCAAAGTGTCTTTGTTTGATGAATTAACTTGCTTGTTATGTGTGCATTGTTCAAACCATGGAACAAAACAGATTGGACACCATGTTCTACGGAGGGCTTAAATAAATACAAATAAGTCATTTATTTATTTTACTCCACTTTGATGTTGCAATTGATTGACTGGATGGTTAAAATTGTCACTAGGTCAGCCAAGTGTGACCAAACCTCACACTTTTTCAGGGTTCCCACTCTTTTCTAGAGATCATTTTCCAGGACTTTTCCAGGACATTTTCAGTGACAATCTAGCTGGTATGACAGGCAAGGATCCTGCTATACACTAATATGGTCCTCCCCATGGAAGTTTTATTTAAAAGATGGCTATAGCACATGTTACATTACTCTCATCCATAAACTACCATTTGAATGTTAATATGATCCTGAACATAACTTAACTTGCCCTTTCAGATGACAATGGTATCCTTTTTGGTAGCTTTGATAGTTAGCCTAGTAGTTCATTCTCAGCTAAAGGAAAATAGGAGAATGTTGAAATTATTTTCCAGGACAACACAAGACATTTAAAATTGTCTCTCATTTTCGATGAGAAGAAATTTGGTCTGTCCAGGTTTTCCAAGATGTGTGGGAACCCTGTTGCATTCTAGAAGAGGGCAGTAATAGAAACATTCCTGCTGTTCCAGTCCCACGTGGGCGGTTAACGCCTTTGTATTTGGCTTGTCTGCTGTCTGACCCTTACAGCGGGTTATTACACCTGAATGTGTGCTACTCCTGCAACACGGGGGTCACAGCCGCTCTGGTCTTGGACACACCAGGTCAGGTCTAATCACGGAGACACAGCAATCAGGTGGGACGAAATTGAAGTGTGAAATGTCAGGGCTCATTATGTTGGCAGCGGCTTTGGCACGAGAGCAGTTAGCACATCCTTACAGTACCTTATCCTCTCAAATAAAGGAAGCCACAGTTTCGATGGGCTGCTCTCTGTTCCTATTGTTTCTTCACTGGTTTTTCACACAAAAAATGGGAATGCTGAAACTGATGTGGAAAATAACATACCCCAGAGCTTCTTTCCGTTTGGCTCTTTCACTAGAACAGCCAATAAATACATTAAGCACACTATCACACTATTAATATTCATAGATTCTGCACGGGGCAAATGGGACCAGTGCCAAGGAGCCTCTGACAACTTGGCCAACCCAAAGGCTGATATTATATATTGGCCTTTGGGTTGTAAAAAGAAATATGACAATGTCAGCACGGGAAGTAAATACAGGAATGTTATTGGCTGGTGAGGAAGGTTAGCAACCATTACACTTAGCTGGAGTCAGGCGTAACAGACATGAGCCAACATTAAATGGTCTGTTGTGATTGGTCCAGACTTCACACATGATTTAGTCTAAATAAATCTCGACTTTTGCTTTATAAGAAAAGGAAAACTTTTTCGGTCTTTGTGTATTTATGTGTCAATTATAATAATTAGAAATAAAACATGAGAAAATATATGTTCTCTCAGTCATTTAGGATGGGCCAGTGGGTGGGACCAGGCCCATTTAATCCCTTTCCTCCCATTAAATATTATCTAAAACAAACAAAAGAAACTGAACCTATCCACTATTTTAGCTCGTATCCAACATCATATCTTGTAACTGCAAAGTATTGCTGTATTGATTGTTGTTTGGAGTGGAACATGAGGTATGAATTAAACATATCATGCCCTGCTACTCAGCACTGATTTTTGCAAACTGTAACGGGCTGAAATGGGCTGACTACAGGTGCAGAAGGACGAGAACAAACACTGAGACAAACAAATGCGCACGGAGAAGCGATATGACTTGGTATAAAGCGGTATGGCCACTTCAGATGTACTCAGTGGTTGAAAGAGTGCTAAATGACTAAACTGTATATGTACTGTACATTGTAGCTATGTTGGCTGTATTTTAATATTGTTACATTTTTGTGATACAACAATTGTATTCAACTCATCTAATACATGTAACCATTTTTATGAACACTTTTTTTCATAATCAAATCTTTTTTCTTGCTGATAATCTCCTAACCTACACATTTGTCAATATGAAAAAGATGAGAAGCATTATGATGCCTTCACTGTACTGTACAACCAGCATCTGAATTTTTCTATAAATATGTATTGTCCTTTAACAAAAACATTCATACACTATGAACATTTTCCATTGTCACAGTTTTTATTATTTTGCTTCACTGCCACATCAATGGAAGTTATCAGCGGAAGTTACAAAGAAACTTTGTTTGTTTGTTTGATATTGTCAGAATGTAAGATACTGGCCTCCCATGAGCACCCATTAGGTCAAACGAGTTGACAGGTGTGAGCCAAGCAGTAATCGTTTTGAGTGTGTCTCTTTTTGGTTGATTTCAAATGCCAACATTGTGACTGGTTTCCCACTTCTGACTGGCAGAAGTGCATGGAGGTAAATGCTTTGGGCTAAATCAAGGACAAAGCCTATGAGGGATATCATGCCTCTTAATTTATAGCGCCTAATCAGAGTCTTTCCAGAGGCTATTTTGACACCAGCCATCCACTCCTTCAGATCCAAATCAACTCCTAATGGTAAAAACACATTGAATAATATAAAATGATTAATGGATGTTAAGTGTTTTGTGGTTAACTAAGGTCTGTGTCAATACTGCAGTGATAAATAAAGTAGGCCCATTTCTGGTGAAATGAAGGTAGAATAACTCATAAATAATCTTGATTGGTTACATACAAAATAATTTGCCACTAGCCACTATTAAATATCCAGACATTATACAGTATGTGCTGTTGAAACAAACAGCAGGACCTGGTCTTTGTTTCTTGTAATGTTGATGCATTTACTGATTGTTATTCACAAATAAAAGAACCCAGTGTGTTCTGGGGCCACCATCAGCTGCACATCAGTCAGTGTTAGTAATACATTTAACCAGTTATGTAATATTGTCATTAGTGACCTCTGGGAACTCATTTATGTATGTTCAGTTGGTGTAGGTGCAAGACGGGGCTCCGTGTAGGCTAATGCCACCCTGACATTTAAGCGTGACATTCCTAAGATACAGGAAAAAAAGCAAACAGCTTGGAAGAGACACACACTGTGATCACTCTGCCTACATCTATAGTACAACTGTCAACAATCTGTCAACAACAATCTGTCAACAACAATCTGTCAACAACAATCTGTCAACAACAATCACATATGCAATAACAATGTATTTGTACAAAGTTACGTTTCTTTAGAGATGGCGTAATGCCAAGGGCCATACTGCTACTGTGGGTCTACCACACCAGGATATAACTGGAGATACTGAAACGCTTTTGCTGGTGAGTTGACAAATCATTTAATTCGTGGGACAATGTTCATTCTTTGCTGCCTACCCCAGGACAACGCCAATGCTTGAAAATCTCTGTGACCCTCTTCCGTCTCCATAGGGTTAATGAGCCCACCATCTGAATCAAAGGCCAATGAATTAGCCCTTGGCCTTGCATTTAATCAAGATTCACATCTTTAGCCAATTGCTCATCGCTACCTTTTTCAATTTTCACAGGCTTAATTATTTAGAACTTTGTTCTCCCAATGATCCCTGTACTGCTACAAAGTAAAGGAGAAAAGAAATGGCACAGTAATACCTTCTACAATTGCTGTTTTGTCATTTAGCTCGGAGGCTTATCCAGCAAGCTGGCTGGCAGGGTTTCACAGTCTTGGTCAAGGACACATTGACGGGACACTTTTGTCAGTGGGGGGAATTAAACCTCTGACATTGTCTGACAGGATGGGTTTTTCATCAGCTTGCACACTCTCTCAATGTGCTTGATTAGGGATTTTCTTTATTTATTGAATCAATGGCAATTCAAGCATCTGGGACTGAGTGAGTGTGGGAGGCACATTATCATTTTATTTTATGACACAATGTTTTATCTTGCCTTAATAAACAGGAAAAAACATTTTCACAGCTTTCACAGCTACCATATCATATCAATAAAACGATAAAAGTGTGTATGACAAATTCTCTGCCTTAACCAGTATATTAAATGTTTGACTATGCCTATGCTGTCTTCATTCTTCTGCCTCATCAACTACTGTATAATATTTGGATTCAGTTTTATTTTAATAGAACTAGCAATGAAAAAGTGTGCATAAATCAACCATTGTATCTTGTATTTGTCATTACTTGGGCGAAAATGTATATTATAAAATTCCATTACTCGTCTACATTTATATTTCAGTGAAAATACATCTTTATTTCCCCATTTTGACCTTCCATCCACACTAATCCGGCATTTTACAGAACTGAAACTGGAGCTTTTCAGCAATGCTTTCCCAAATGGATAAATCTGAAACCACCGGGTTCGCCACCTAATATAGACGGCGAAAACGGAGCTGTTCAGAAATGCTGACGTCACATGCAAGATCACATGATTACATGACTATACTATTTTGGCAGCAGTAGGATTTGGGTAGTCAAAAAAGTGCATAACACCGGAACCCGACTTGGCCAAGCTCGCTACCGCCCATAAGGAACAACGATTTTGGATAAGCCCTGGGCGAGCAAGTGTGTGAGTAAAGATTTTGTAATGTCCAGACTCCAGGAACTCTCCACTCTCCACTCACCTTTAGTAAATAACTGCACCGTACCTGTGCTAGTATGGACATGGTCTGTCAGTCTCTCTGTATCTCTCTCTCTCTCTCAATTGATAAATGCCTTTTAATTATTATTTTTTGTCACGTGCCTGAAAAAATAAATCTGAATGAAAGAACACATTCTATTAACATTTGCATAACAAAGCCTGGCCTTTCTCTGACATTTAATATCGCCTATGAATTCTAATCAGCTTCAATAATGAGATGGGAAATACCAAATGTGTCAGTAAAAGGTTTGCCTCAAACGAATCGTAGGGAACTGTATATTACAGTATAAACCTTGCTAAAGGAGACCATTTGCAGCTCAACTCAAACCTCCTTATAAGCATACTTGATTTTAAAAATACAATCAATCTCATGTAGACTATGGGCTATACATTGGGGCATGCTTCTTGGGAGAAATTAAGTAGCAGTGAAAGCCAATGGGGCAATGGCATTGGCATAAATGCGTTGTTGGTTTAGTCCAGTTGAAAATAAAATGCAATGCCAACCTTGAGATTGTGTGAATTACACACCTGAACTATGTTAGACTGTAAGGAGCTACAGCAGGAAGGGAAGATAGTGGAACACCACCATAACGCAGTGACCCACCAACATAGAAAAACAAAGAAGAATTGATGTTGTGGGGTTAAGACGGCAGCCTCAAGGGGTAGAACAGACAGAACAGTCCCTCTCAAGACCCATAATCCTACTCCTCTCTTCTGCTTCTGTAAACAAAACAATATACCAGGGAAGGCAGATATAGAATGGCTACTTTCAACCGTCTTCATTGATTTGCCTAAAGCAATAGTAAATGAGAGAACTTGGACTACTGAATCTCGTCACCACCAGCATTGTAGTGTGGAAGAAACCGACAACCCTGCCAAAGTTTAAGTAATCTAAAGGTATGCATGTGCATAGCCCAGCAGTACAGTCTCTTGGCAGAAATGTATTGTAAAAAGAACTGCTGTGTCATTTTAGCTTTATTTTTTCTCACATACTCTTCTTTGTATTCCCGGTTTAAGCTCTGCTGGCTTGTTCTGTATGCACATTTAATTGAATCACAACACAGAGGAGGCAGAGCTCTAAGACCTTTTGTGTATCGGTATCAAATTTCATTACACAGGATGATACTTTTATCCCCTTAAAATGGTATAGGATCTGTAAATTGGGTTGTGTTTCAATAAACAAATTTAAAAAGTAGTTTTATTAACATTCATGATTGGCTTTTCTGACAAATGTCATACTATAGTCTTTGAGAATATGGCTTGTAAAACGTGCCATCAGTAGCTAAACTGGCTTTTATGAGTAATGCAAATCAGGCTGGAAGTTATTCCTGTTCTGTTATTCATCTTCAAAGGCATGAATCAAGAAAAAAGAAACTTTCTGCTTTACATTGAGTTGTAGAATAGAAGATAATTTTTAGTTTAGTGAAGCATTTTACACAGAATGAAAATGTGGTCTTAAACAGTAAAGCCTACTTAAGTATCATTCTTAGTGGTTAGTCATTAAACTCTTTTCTCCCACTGCCTTTTAGGGTTACCATCATAAGAAGATAGCATGAATAGGAAGACTCTTTCATATGTTTTTTAAAGGGGACATACTGTATTATGAAAAAACTAACTTTTTCAGTGCTACTTTTGGGTATCTGGAGTGCCTACCAACTCACAAAATCTGAAAGAAGACAACCAAGTCAGTTTCTTTTGGGCTGCCTATGTCAGAAAACATTTGTTTCAGCAAGCCGCTCCACCTCGAATATCACAAGGGGATCTCATTAGAATTATGCCGCCCCCATCTATAGCTACTGTATCTCCATCCACGGCTTGTTGAGAAATACCGAACGTGCACCATTATTTTTCTTGTAAGCATTTGACCCGATAGTATTATGAAGCGAGCTAAGCACGCAAACTGCTCTGTTGTCAGCTGTCGACCATCAGCCTCAGAGGACAAAAAGTTGTACTGGTTTAACATAAATAGCTTTATGACGTTTACGTTATTTGCATTTACTTAAATACCAGAAACCTAGCTTTTGATAACCAGTAATGTACATAAGCACACTGTATAAGTTACTCAATCCAGACACTAGCATTGGGTTGCGGAGACACAGAGAGCAAGACCGCATTAAGAGCGTAACGTGTAACACAACACAATAATGTTATTACGTTCCTGTATTGTATGTTCGTGTTCGTGTATGTATGTTCAGTAAATGACATTAGAAATACTTAACTTGAATGTTGTGTTGCTAAGTTACCTCAGCATCACTCAAGACGCTAACTGGCTTGTAGCATAGCCTACAGTATGTGTCTATGGCTGGTGGTGAAATGACCTGCTGAATAATGAATGAACATGATCGTTTTATAGTCATGTATATGGTTTACATGTGGAGACGTTAATGACCCCCCATTCCGCCTCGCCGTTCTGTGTAAAAGGTACAGAGGCAGAAAGGGGGGTCGGCCTCTTACATAGAATGGTGAGGCGTAATGAAGGTGCAAGGTGCTGTGTTAAAAGGGATTCTGGTTCAAACCGATATGGTTGCACTGCTGTGCACTGAGGCTGTGTCCGCTAGCCATTTTTCTCCCAGGGTTCACGGTCAACAATTGTCATGGTGGGGTGAGCAGTGGCTCATTAGTATGTAAAAGAACAGGCATGCAAACTGGCTGCTCTGAACAGGGCTGTTTAGACAGGGTTGAGAAGGGTACTTTAGCCTTGTGGAATTTTGACCAAAGCATGTCACACACATTTCATTAAGATGTCAGGGAACTGTGTGAACATGTGGAAAAGGGGCATAGTATGTCGCCTTTAAGGTTTCACATTCACACCTTTAAAATATTTTTGTTATAATAATTTATGCCACAAGATAATCTTCTTATGCAAAGTAGGGTATCGTGAAGTTATATTAACCAAGATCCATGGCATTTAGCCACAAATTGACGTAATAACTACAATGATTTCCTGGAATGTACTGCAATTCTGGTGCAGTGTTTTATATCTGAAGTCAGAAGGGTTACACAAACGCATGTGAATATCACCTGGGGCTTTGGAGCTCCCTGGCAGTCATTTTCTTGTTCAAGGCTGGCTGAGTAAGGAAACAAACACGTGACCTTCCAGGCAGAGAGCAGCCTCTGTCACCCTGAGAAATATGAGGCTATCCTGTACCAGGGCCTGGGACCACAATCTGCCTCAAACACAGGCTGTCAGCAAAGTTCTGCCAGAACTGTGCAGACAACAGTATACACTCAGTGACAATGTTTTTTTCAAAGGAAAACTACACTGAACAAAAATATGTGCAACACTTTTATTTTCACCTCCCATTTTTCACTAGGTAAAATAAAAGATTAAATAATTGTTCTATGTGTGCACATAGCTTATTTCTCTCCAATTTTGTCCACACACATGCCTACATCCCAATGTCGATGCTCATTAGTCAGCATGGTCTCTACACAGGTGTTTCTTGATGGGTACAAAAGGTCACTCTAAAATGGACCGTTTTATTGTACTGCACAGTAGGGATTAGAAACTATTCAAAGAAACGCTTCGAAAAACAAAAACAGGAAACAAACAATATTTTAGGATGCACGTAATTGAAAACAGGGACAAAAACAATTTGTTGTTCCAGAGTGGAAATGCCATTTTCAATTTTAGATAACCGGTAAATAGCGTTATTTATCGTTTCAATTAACTTTTCTTGAAGTATTATTGCAGATACATTTTCAAAGGAAATTCTATTCCGGAAGTGATTTACTTGTTGCCCGCACGGGAATTCCCCAGACTGCTTGTAGGCTAATTAGTTTAATATCTCCCTGGCTCTGAATACAACTGCGAGGTGTTAATATTCTACTTATTTATTCATACCTGTCCTGTAAAAGTTGTAGGCTAACCCAGGCTCGCAAATATTGGCCATTTTTTTTCTTTCTAATCTTTTTATCCTATTATCGATATAGGTCAGTAAATGATTTTGTAAAGGCAATTTAATTTTAAAAAGAATGTTATTAACTGTTCTTCTATAAGGTTCTAACCGGGTATTAATTAGAGGAGAAGCCTAGGAACACTGGAACGGAAAAATAGCGGAAAAATACAATTTGCTCAGAATTAATCAAAATTATAAATATTTTGTTTTTAATTCCTGCTGCACAGTAAAACACAATGCCACAGATGCCTCAATCATTGATGGATTGTCTGTTGGCATGCTAACAGTAGGAATGCCTACTAGAGCTATTGCCAGAGTAATGAACCTATTTTCTCCACCATAATCTGCCTCCAACATCGTTTCAGAGATTTTGGCCAGCCTCATAAACATAGACCAGGACCACAACATCTGCAGGATCGTCTGAGACCAGCCGATGAAAAAGCAGAGGAATTCCTGCACTGTCAAAAATGACCTCAGGGAAGCTCATCTTGAAGTGGTTGGTGTGGGCAGGCATAACTTCCTTACAGCAAAACAAAGTGTATTTTATTATGTATCCACAGACATACTGTGATGAGATCGGGAGGCCCATTATCATGTTGTTCATCTGCCACCATTATCTCCGTGTTTGAGCATGATGGCCTAATGTCGCAAGGATATATACACAATTCCTTGAAACTGAAAATTTTCCAGGTCTTCCATGACCTGAATACTCACCAGAAAACTCATCCATTGAGCTTGTTTGTTCCAGCTCTCAACAATATCTAACAACATCACATAGGTATTGAAGAGGAGCGGGACATCGGCACCTAAGACTGAATCCCAACCATGCATATAAAGGATGCTATTTAGTTATCAAGGAGCTAGAAAATAGTGAAATCAACTGCTATATCAGCACACCTGAGTGACACCTGTGTACGTGATACTTACAGTATAAAGTGCCCCAGTGCTGTTATCGCGAAATGTCCTCCAGTCATGAAATGCCTTAAAAATAACATTTCTTGGCTGGAACTATTGTCGAATGCAAAATAATTATAATATTAAACTGGAACACCAAGGGAAGTAATTGGAGCTTATGTTAAAATAAAGTATGTTAAAATATGCTTGTAAAAATAAAGTTTTAAATATTTGGCATGAAGCCTAAATGCTCTGAAGAAGGGTTTATGAATTCTGTGAGCCAGGATTTCAGTGTTAATGCTATGAATTGGAGGAATGTCACAGACCGTCCCCCCTCAGGTGTGCTTTCTACAGGAATTTCATACTTTTGTAATTCCATTCATGTGTGAGGCAAAAGTTGCTTACAGAATCTAACCTTGACATTTGGATTATTTGGGTCAGGAGAGTACCACTGGCAAGAGTCACTCCTGTCAGGTCCATGGAGAATTGTGCACTCTTGTCGTGGACAAGGGAACAAGTCAGTCAGTCAAAGGTTTATATAGTTAATAGTTTTAATTTGTATACAGTTTAACAATGCTAAATATTCAGAATATTGTAGGTGGACATGAGATGGTCTTTGGCACCTGTTTTCTCTCAGTGGGAGGCTTTATAATCAGGTAGAGGAACAGATTGTTCACTTAAATTTTTGTCCTGTCATCATTTCCGGCCTCTGAAAGAATCGGCTGATCTTAGCACTGTTGGCAAGCCAGCCCCAGCCAATTTGTCAAACGTTCTTACAGGAGTGGAAGTAAACAGTGGGTATTAATATGCAATGAGTGTACAAAATATTAGAAACAGCCCCCCAATATGTAGAGCTGCAGACCACTTTGCATATTTCATGTTTCAATTGTTTACTATGTGCCGTGCCTGCATACTGTTTCGTAGAACATGTCCTCTTTCATGGTTCTGCACACTCAACAATTTTCTACCAAACTGTAACACCGGTGTGTGTTGGACGAGAGTAAGCGCAGCCAGCAAAAACACACACAAGCTGAAGCGTTGATTTAATACAGGAACACACACGTACAGGGCATAAACCCAAAACAATGCCCAACAACTCCTGGGGTTGTTGGGGAAACTAAATACTCATCAGAACTAATGCCTAATGTCCTGCCCCTGTGGGCCTAATGCTCCACAGGTGCGCTGCGGGGGAAAGGAGGCACGATGCACGCATAGCGTGAGCGTGCCGATCGTGACACAATTTTCAATAATACTATATTCATTAGTACTTAGGCTGGGTAGACCATTAATTAATTTGAACACAAAAAAAATGGCTTAAACGTACACTCCTCAGTTGTGTTAAGGTGCCCCCACACCCCCACATTTCTTAAACACAACTGTAAACAGAAATTTGGGTGGGTAGGTGGCGGGGTAGAGACTGGTGTGAGCCTATAGTGCTGTTTGGGCGGGTAGAGAGGAGTGCATGCGTCACTCAGTGTCATATATCCAAACAGAAACAGTGTTTTTGTGACACCAATTTGAGTCATTTCTGAAAGTAAAGGCATATACCTATAAACCATGCCTTGCATGTCATTCTGCTTTAATCATACTTTCCTCAATCAAATTTTATTTAAGGGAATGCTCAATTAAAGTCCCCTGAAATGGGATAGCGATTACGTTTATCAAAATGCTCTGAGGTATAACAGTTAAACAAGGTGTGTTTAGATTTCATCAGCACAAAGCCTTGCGATTTAATTACACGATCATCGGACATGATCAATCAACTTTAAGGCATCCCTGTTGGATACAGTAGCATTACACTTTCATGACAAGAGCATTTACAACTGTAATTTCTTTAAAGGCTTGTAAAAGCACGTGTACACCTCAAGGGATGAGGGATCATTCAGTTTATGTGGAACATAAATAATAGTGGGATGGTTAATCAGCTGTTGAAATCAGCAACAGAGTCACTGGATACCATCTAAGCACATGTGAACATCTGTCACTGGGTGAATTAAGCAACCATCGTGAGGCAGAGACAAGCCGACACGTTCTGGCAGCTTCATGACCATGATGGATGATCACTTCCCCCCCACCCCCAACCCACTGAAACGTACAGTTAAAATCCCTTTGGAAATAGTGTGATCGCCATATTAAGTGCTTCTAAACTGTGGCCTGATCCTCACCTAACTCATAACCGCCCCACATACTCTCATACTCAACTTGCATAGTCTTGCAACTGTCTATTAACAAGACACGCCTAAGTACTAAAGCAAGACCAGGCTCTGTCCATCATTCGGCTACTTGTTTCCCTTGCTGTGTTACTGGGCTGTGCGGTTGTCATCCTCCAGGACTCGACAGGTCATCTCCACAAGGTCTTTAGACACTAAAAATACACACTCGATCTCAAGGTACTTGCAGCGTGAATAGAACTAGCAAATAATGTCACTAGTCTGTCTTCACACCTGATAGCATTAAACCACTCATTACTATCACTTTCAAAGATATCTGAGAGCCTATTATATGTAATTCGACATGACTGTCATCATGACAAGTTTAATAGAAGGAAAATTATATACTGGTCATTAATACATTTATACAGTATTTCAATTCTCACTTTCCCTCTTGTGCTCTGTATCCCACGGTGTTGTTATAGGCTTATGCATCTTTTATGATTCTTATTCTAATTCCTGAAAAGCGACTGGATAGCTGATATATTTTGTGTGCTGCATGTTTAAAGATTGTGACCACACAGAGAAGATACAGCTCTGAAAAAAAATGTAAGAGACCATTGCACTATTTAAAAATATATATTATGTATATATAATTTTATAAATATTCAAAAATACATAAATATAAATATACAGTATTAAATATAAATACAATTGTATAAATAGTAAAACCAGAGAAACTGAAAATTATGCAGTGGTCTCTTTTTTGACCAGAGCTGTATTATTTAGACTACATTTTTTCCAGAAAATGTACACCCTTAATTGCTTATCCGTTTTTGTAGTCATCTTTAGGATTCTGAGTGGGCGGTATCATGGTATTACGGTATACCAGGGGATTTGGATTCAACACCATGAAAAATACAGACGCTTTTCTTTCTATTAAACTGATTCAGACATGCTGTATTGAGGTATGTTTGCATTTTTTTGACGGGTAAAATGTAAAAATAAACGATAACTGAAAAACTTGCCGGTCAAAATGTCCGGTAATAATAAATAGGACATTTGTGTTTCGACAGCGAAACAGCTTATTACGCCTACAGTAGGCTACTGCTTTTCTGTCTTGTTTATGTGTCAACTATTTCTGTAGGACCATGCTTTGGAATTCTACATGCAAAAACAGTTTCACAAGCACAATGTTATTATATAATTAACAGATTTGCAGATATGCCTTGAACATTAACTAAGACTACAACTTAACACTCCTCATGAGCTTCACTAGACTAAGACATTTCCTGGTGGTTCAGACAGCGAAATATAATCGGCAATCTTTTATGAATTCTTTTTCTATCGCTTTCCCATGCACATTATTAGTGTATTTAAGATTACAGATTCGCTGGAAAGAAATATTTTTTATATGCCAGTAGCGAAGGCAGAAATTAAATGTGGGTGAGCACAGAGTAAATCAGGTGGGCCTGGTTCTCTCCTACTTAATAGGTTCTAATAACCAAAATGTGCCATTACAACTATTATTACCTGAATGCACTACAGTTTAATCACACAAGCCTTTTTACAGGCACCAAGACGAACATTAACAGCATCGCAAAAAATCTGACCTATCATCATATGTAAGACAAGAAGCAAGGAAGCCTTCTGATTGGGTGGGCCAGAGTGTCAAGTGGCCCACCCAAACCACCCAGGCCCACTCATGCCTACGTGGTTGTTATATGCTTAGAACACTAAGCCACAGTGTTAACGCTTCTCATGAGCTTAACAGGACATCCCTTGCCGTAGGGCTTAGCCGTGTCGCACATGCGCAGTCAACCCAGCAGCTCAGGTTTAATATTTGTTACACAATAACATCATTGTGAGAGTGTGGGCGTAGTTTGCTCTGATGCATGTGAGAGGGAACGTGTGGGGGGGCGTGGTTCACGGGACAGAGGGACAGGTGTGGGCAGTCAGTAATCACCTGTCCCTCTTTTAAACAGTAAGTGAGCACAGCTGGGGGGAAGAGCAAACGTACAGGGAGCAACCTTGCGGCTGGCTGGCTGGCTGGCTGGCTGGCTGGCTGGCTGGCTGGCTGGCTGGCTGGCTGGCTGGCTGGCTGGCTGGCTGGCAGGCTGGCTGGCATTAAGACCCGGGAGTGGAAAGTGTATGAATAAAGCCGTGCAAACACACGGATAACCCAACAAACCCGTGTGGACAGTGAGTGTGTGCCACAATCATATACCTTTTAACACGGCGAAATGTCAGGATGGTATGAAAAAATAAATACTGCCCAAGCCTAATTCTGACATAATCAAATAACTTTCTATAGAAAATTGTAAATAAACAATTTTTGCAAAAAAAAGTTACAATTTACTTGTTTACTTTACTGGTAGGCTTACTTACTTGTAAATTATAATCCATATTTCTATGCTTGTTTTGATATGGGGCCAGTGATAATGTCTGGTCTTGACACAGGATCTCCTTTTACAAGAGCTCACCCTTTATACAGAACCACACTGGGTTGTCATTGGTATTAATACTGGCATGCCCCATGGTTTCATTGCGAATAATCCATGCATGCTATTGTGTTGAAGTGGTCACCCCTGCTGATATGACGGTTTGAATTCTCCACTGTAAATGTTGTTACCGTGAAGGGAGACAGTCAGTCCTCGCACAGCAATGTCTGGCGACCCTAAAATAGGTCTTATTCACAACATCCAACCACGACGGGAAGGCTACAACAATGTAAGCTATTTGCCAAACCCTCAAAATCATTATATCATTATTCAACACATCCCCGACAGAAAGACCAGAATAAGAATAAGTTAGATACAAAATTGGATTGACTGTACTACAATAAGGCATAGAGAGCAGTAGAGCAGGTTGAGCTGGAGGACTATACACCCAGAGGAATCCATGCATGTTTTCACTACTTGAAAAGGGAGGCCAATTAATGGAGGGCCAACGAGGCTGGGAATAAAAGACTAGACCACACATCCAGGGAGGAACACAATAGTTACACTTACATCCTAATTAGACTTCAATAAAGGTAATTACTATAAGTGAAACGTATGCTAAAGCCTTCATATCTAGTGCAGATATCACAAATCATTCCTTTAAGTGTGGAAAAGGGACGTGATAGTAGGGAATTATTTTTTGGACACTGATATTATTGAATGTTAACAATATGTACTGTAACGCACCAGTAGTATCTTCGTATCTTAGTATCTTCCTTGATTGTATAATGTGTGTGGCTCACCGAGGTGCTGCTCCTTCTGTCCTGCCCATGTGATTTGCTCTGACACGATTTTATGTTCACTCTCCTCGACACTGGCTACATGTGGAGTTAAAACTGAATGTTAACTGACTAGAGTGTCACATTTGTGGACACCTCTGTTGTCAGGGCCTTGGAATGAACAAATACCTGTCCTGTTGCTGTGGTCCCGTTTCCCTGCTGGCCCCAATTGGAAGAGAAATCTTGTCTGATCGAGGTTTGTTGCACTGCATGTTGTGGTTACAATTGAAAACAGTTGCGCGTACTGCCTCAATGCTTTATGAGCATTAAGCCCTATTGTGACTTGTATTTAAATACAGAAAATATCAAAAGTCGATTAAAGGCAAAACAAAAATGTTGGCATTTCCTCTATTTAGAGGGCATACAAGAGAGAGCTATACAATGCACATGGAACCGGGTCAGGAGATGAGCCAAACCTGAATTTGTGGGGTTATGAATATATAATTCTGGAAAGGAAACTGCTCTGCATCTCAAATGCACACAGGGACCGCTGACTTGTATAGTAACAGTATTTCCCCCCCACACACACACCTCCATGTCTACTTACAGCGCTAACAGTTCATATGGGAATATACAAAATTGGACTGTAATTGGCTCGAGACTGTGCCTGGCTGCACCTAATGTGATTACAAAAATATTTTGTGAGAGTCAGAATGAAATATTTAATCTGATTTAATGCTACCCAGTCTATGCTAAATCTGTTTGCAAACAATATGAATAAGTTTATGTGAATAAAAGGTCTATGTCATGCTTGTCTTGTTGTCACTGCAATTATTGTTGCCCATTCCAATAGATCCATGTGTGTTTTGCAATTACACTAAAGTGTTATTGGTTGTATGTAATATTGCATAATTGCATTTGTCTGATGATGCATTCAGAGTGTATGCATAACAGCCGCCTTAAAGGCTTAATCCGTTAGTTCTTGGTTGCTGCAGTTAAGTTGAGTATTACAACAATGTGCCACTGCTGCTGTCAGCGATCACGGCACCATTCGCCTCAGTGTCAGCTCCCATACAGTTTGATGGCAACCACTATCTGGTCTGAATCAATGTCGCTCTCAGGGGTTTTCCTTCTCACCAACAGCAACAAAGAGAGCGATTTAAGAGTGAAATGTAAAATTTGGCCCCCTCCCCTCCAACCCTGGCTTGCCTAAACATTTCTGAACAAAAGGATTACAGTATGCCCCAGGATTAAAAGGTTATTTGTTTTATACAAAAACTGTAGGAAAATTGCTGGTTGCAAGCCTCTACTACCATATAACAGATTGGAGGGTTTAAAGTCCCTGTACTGTAAAATACATGAAAAACTGAATTTATGTATTTTAGGACTCTTCAATTGTACATTCAAGGGTTTTAATGTAAATGCATATTATTAGATTACATTATCACTGTTAATTCTTTTTTTGAATTTGTAAGATCTGTCTTTATAAAAAATCATATTTCACTCCCAAACCTGTCAACTGATTTATGCTCTCTGAGATACAGCCTTAAGCCATGTATATCTTATTAATATTCTAGACCTATTGTACACTTGCATGTGAGAATCCCAGACTTCGTTTTTTCAACCTGTACTGGGATTGTTTTAACAATGTTTTCACAGACATGAAAATGTGTGTGTGTCATAGAGTTTCAGTGTGTATATCCATTATTGTGCGATAGATGATGATCAGAGATGTTTTTAATTATTACAGAAATCCAGGTAATACAAAGGTGTACACAAACCTACCCTAGTACCCCACTGTACCCTAGCGTAACTGGTAGAACCTAATATAGCTGCAATAGCCTACACCAAAGGTTACAATAGCTTTTCTTAAAGCCTCCCATTCATCAGTCTACAGACAAATGGAGGAAATTCAGTACTGCTGAAGGCTGAAAGAGGTGAAAAGAACCCTAGGGTAACAGACCTGTAGAAATCTCTTGAACTTGCTAAAGTCTATGTTCATGTGTCCATTGTAAGAAAAACATGGCAGAAAACTGGTGTTCATGGGAGACATCACAGAGGAAACCTGCTCTCCAAAAAAAAAAACATTGCTGCACGTCTTAACTTTAAAAAAGACCACCTGGATGTTCCATAACATTTCTAGAACAATGTTCTGTGGATGGGGGAGAAAAATGTAACTTTAAGGCCAAAACGCACAACGCTACTATATGTTCGGAGGAAAAGCACTGCACAGCAATAATTGAATCACATAACAACCGTGAAGCATGGTAATGGGAGCATCATGGTTTGGTACTGCTTTGCTCAGGCCTAGACAAACAATGAATTCCAAATTGTATCAACATTTTTTTACTGAAGAATGGCAGGGCAGAGTGTCCAAGTAAGAGTCCAGACCTTAACCTAAATGATATGGCACGACCTGTAAAAGGCTGTTCATGCACAAAAAATCCCAGCAATTTCAAAGAACACAGTAAACACAGTAAAGTTTTCTTTAAGGAGTTTTTGTCTAAAATCCCTCCCAACTGTAGCAGCAGATACAGAAGATGTTTGGTGGCGGTTATTGCTATTAAATGAGGTTCTACCAGTTAATAAATACAAGGGTTCACATACTTTATTAAGCCTGTACTATAAAGGTTTCAACAATGTGTTCAATTAAGACATGCATTTTTTTCTATTTTATATATCTAAATTAGATGAAGATGAGACCACATTTTACAATTAAGACCGAAATCCTCACAAACCGTTTCTTGCCACTGCATATACTGTAAGAAGACATGGAAGGGTAAAGCCATTTAAGTTATGATCTTCACGGAATGTAAATTTGATAGTGCTGGCCACCAATTTGAGAAATGCTTTGGTCCCATAGTGTGAAGTCCCCAATGCTCCACTAGAACCTGAGGCCAATGACACATTACCACTAAATGATCAGTCCCACTGGCACGTCCTACTGGCCACATCTCACCGCTCAAATCTCTTGATGACTGTGGGAGAAGGGTGAGAGGAGAGTCCTCTGTGCCTGGAGGCCATCCACAGCACGCACGGTGCCAAAAAGAGCTCTGGCAGGAGAGACTCAAGAGCGAAAAGGCCAATGGAGACAGATAGGTGACAGGGATGTTTAGCCCTCTGACGTTGCCTATAAACGCGGAGGGGTGATTTTCTGCCTGTCATTGCCGGTGGTATCAATTATAGTTCCCCCCAAAAGAGATGTCACGTGCAGCATAATAGAGATAAGTGGGTTATATGCTATTGGCATGAGAAACTGGGTTTTCATGTACGTCAGCGATAGTTAGCTGAATATTACAGACATCCTCTCTATTACAGACATCCTCTTTTGTGTCCTGCCCAACTTTGATGTGACAACATTAGGTTTCCTTGTAGATTTTAAAATGGTCTAAATAGCCTAATGCACATAGGGTCCCTAAATCAAGCAGTAATTCACGGGGAATTGAGCCTAAATGACTTGCTGGCACAAAATGAGGCTTTTCAAGTGGCGTGGCTTGGCACTGTCTCTTGCCATCAGGACAGGCCTGATTAGCATTATAGTGAGGGATCAGAGAGGCATTACAGTCCTCAATCAAGTGACCTTTCATACCCGTGTTTGGGATCCTTTATGCTCAAGCCTCGTGGCTCCGTAACCTGATATTATGACATGCCCATTCCACTGTCAAGAAAATGGTTATATAGTAAGTACTGTTAAATTGCATGTCTATTCAATTCTCACAAAAAACTCTCTCTATGTCAAATAATATAAATCTATTCACTCAATAGTATCGTCATTAGATGGCATTTGCTCCTTTAAACCTTTCTTTTCGTTTATATAAGGAAATAGTTAACAATCATTATCCATATACTGTAGTCTCTCTCATCATTAACCATATATATATATATATATCTGGTGAGAACATGCGCTACATGTATGCCCAGCCGCAAAAGGTAAACAAGGGTCATTCCTATCCATCCCTCATCAAAGTTCTTGACAGTTGTCCTAAAGACATATTTCCCAGCGTGAAAAGGCTCCTTCGACCCATCACCACTCTGCCCATTACTAGCTGCACAGTGGAGCGGCTTTTCTCGAGTTTCAACCGGATCCAAGCGGGCAACAGGGTGTCAATGCTTACAGGCTGCCTGAGCGATTTGTCACTTTTCTCATTCGAAAGAGAACTGACCAAATCATTGGATTATGATGAGATTATTTCAATGTTCAACACGTCGCCTTGTGCTGTGATTTTGGCAACAATTGTAGGCAATATTATTTATTTTATTGTGCTTATGTAGGCTACTTGTAAATGTCTACCTGTATATACACATAGTAATATGTGTATTAGTTACAATAGCCTACCTGTACATATACCATACATATATAATTCATATTGTCCTAAACGCCCACCCACCAGCAAATTTCTTGCTATGGAGGAACTCTGTGATGTGTTGCTGATGGATGTGATGATTATTATGCCATCAGAATCCTCTTTCTCTGTTGTCCAACAAACACAAGGAACAACGCTCCATCAGCGCCATCAGTATGTGATTACTGGCCTTTACACAGCACTGGTGCAGACGGTGATACATCACAAGCGTGGTGGATGGGATGTAAATAAGGAACTAACTATGAATATTAAACTCATTGTGAACCATTTTGTCATTCTCCAGGTTAATGTGTATTGGTTTTTTTTCATTTGTCATTTGCTAGATTAAAAAAAGACTAAAAGTAGTGCTCCATTAATGCTCCATTATGATAGGCCATGAATTGAGTTCCGGGTGTGGCCACGGGCCCCTGGTCACCTACATATCAAGTTAGACATATTATATATATTATATAAGTTACATTAGACATACTGTATTATTAGACGGATGCCTGTGCGTGATCTGGGGATGTCTCTCATTCCAATTGCCAGCGCCTCGAGTGACAAATGAATGTTTCCCATTGCCTCAAGAGAATCTGTCTCTTTATATCATACGACATGCATTTCAAAAGCACAACACATGATCTCAATTTCAGACTATTTTCTCCATTGGTGCCCCCCCCCCCTGAGATATCACCCATCACCTGCGAGTAAAACAGGAAATTAATCATTTATGATGTAGGTGCCCTGTATTCTCTGGTATCACCGCCGCCTATCGCTGACTAACAAGGTCATTAGAGGAAGATGAGAGGGAGGGAGAGAGCCGTTGGTACACAGGGGAGTCTAGGTGGTGGGCTGGACACGGTCCAGGAACAGACAGGTGGGAAGAGAGATAGAGATAGAAGAACGTAGGAGGAGATGAGGAATAAGAACGGTGGAAGAGAAGAGGGGGGGGGGTCTATTAGATAAAGAGAGATACTGTAGAGTGAGGAGGGGAATGAAAGGCCAGTTACCTAAGGAGATTGACAGGTTTGGGGGGGTGGGGGGCTGCCTTTTCCGCAAGGCTGCCATCCAACCCTAATGACCCAGCAGTCTGCCAGAAGGGGGCAGGTCATGTGTGAGGTGCTAGCAAAGGGTTCCGCCCAAGTATTAAGAGTGGAGAGGCCGGAGTATGACAGCTATTGAGCTACAGCATGCTCGGTTAGAGTCAGGTAGCTGTGGTCTAATCAAAAGTGAAGCGCTATCAGTATGGATACCGACACTGTTCACAACAACATAGAGAAATTCTACAGCTTGTAAAATATGAGTGCCCATGGCTAGCTGTAAAGACCAACCCTCATCTCAGGTCACATTCAGATCATGCACCATGCTGTAACTGGTGTTACTGGTTGTTTGAGTTGATATCTTTCTAGACCCCCTGTTATTGCAAATGTTCTTTAAGGATGCTATAGCTCTATCTGATTGGCACCAATGTCTGGCAGCCTCCGGCGTGGTACTGTTGTTTGCAACTGAATTAAAATGAGTTTAATCTGTTAAATCAGGGAATCATTGGTTGAATATGCACAATGTGGACTATGACAGGTACCTTCAATTGAAACATGGGTTGATTTAGATCAAACTTTTGGGTTGTATGTGTGTCCATTTGCTTTCAGCTTACTGCCTGTGGGTACCCACCTTGTTATGTGGCCTCGTTATGTGGACATATATGTGTGTGAACATATAACCTCCCAAAACATTTTTCAATCCAAATAAATGATCATATATCGCACAAAAGTTCTACTTAAATGCTTTGCTGTTGTCCATCTGAATCATTCATTAAACATGAGTAGACCTGCTGACATTTCAAGACCTATTATCAGAATGCTTAGTAACAGGCAATCATGCTCTGCTTTCCAACTGCTGCTGGTTGCCAGGCTAGCCTCAGGCTAAAGAACTATTGGAATGATATATATGAAATAAAGACAGTGCAGTGTTTTATTAGATATTTCTCTCAGATATCTAATTGTGTAAAGCCAAAATAATTAGACTTTTTTAAAATGATGCATAGCACTTGATTTACAGTGATGGTTATTGTCTTTTGTTATTAGTGTCAGTTTACTGTACAAGTAGCCTGGTTAAAACCATCCCAATATTGCAAGTCAGCCAGGCGGTGCCAATGGGTGTCAATCAAATCATTACCAAAACAACAAAAGTTTCACGGTAATTTCCAAAGACAAGCACTTGCAGGCGACCACATTAAACCAATTAGAACAAGACCTACATGGAAATGATTTTCCGATGACAGGCACTTTATTGCTGTCGGCACCAACTTAACTAACCCCCTGGATGCTGATTGGCTGGTGCTTGACAAAATGTTATCAATTGTGAGTTTCCAGACTGATATGTAAAGCAAAGTGAAATTAACTTTAACATGTTTTTATTCTATGAACCTTATCATGCGGGCAGACTCCTGAAATACAGATTTTATTTTTCAGGCAGTCCATAATGTTTTGAGCAAGCATTGCAGCTGCTATGTCCTTTGACAACATTGACATATTGATTTCTGTCCATCTTTGTGTTCTCATGCTGAATGTCAAGTGTTCGGCTTTATGAGATGTCTGACAACATCCCCGAATGATTGACTGAGTTATAATGAATAATTTAAGTGGCATTATGAGCAAAGGCTAGATCTGATGCAACATGCTAATAGCCATGCAACAATATAGACAACAAAATGTTATCTAACCCTCAAAATAATTAGCCAAAGAGCATGGCAAGGATAAATGGCTGAACAACTTCAAACACACCCAAGAAGTGCATATACAACAGGGATGCTATAAGGGTATTAGCCCAACCAACCTGTGGGACGAGCGAATAGCTTATTAAAGGTGGAGTGGATTTTAATTATGCCACTGTTCTACTTTTCAATTGATCGAGGGTCATTAATTCAGAGAGACATATCATGGCTTTGAAAGCCTCATGAGAGAAAAAGACACATTGCTTTGACATCATCATACTCGCAATAAAGGACTTCATGTAACATGCTGAAAGAGTAAGAAAAACCTTCTGTTTGAAAGGTAACATTAAATCATTAAAACAATCAATCCAATGCCCATTTCTTTGTTTTACTTTTTTTGAAAACATTGAACACAGGGATATTTGGGATTAATGTAACATACCCTGCCCCCAAGATTTGGGGGCATACTCGGTAAAGAAGAGCAAAAAAGGATTCTTAGGTTGCTCATATTGTGACTTGGAGTGGCTCGGAGAAGTACTGAATAACACAAACAATTTTTTTTGTTTGTATTTCACAAACTACTGTAAGTGTGAGGTCTATACTGTACAGACTGGAGATGTAATCTGTGGGATTAAGAATATGAAATTGGGCGTGATGACCATCACTGATTGTTATCCGCTAACGAAAAGTTAAAAGATAATTATTGCCCTCCTCTTAAGTATCCCCCAATCCAAAGGATTTAGGCTATTGACTTTTTTTCCAAATCAGGTACAGTATATCATTATATCAGCAGATGTATTTTCTTTTGGAAAGTTGGGCTTTCCTTCCACAATATCGAATGCACACTCGTGTAAAACTGTGTGCATTTACAATACATGGCGCAGCAGGCCATTAGGCAGAAAGTGTATACTGTATGGTTGAATGACTGGTATCAGTGTCATACTGTGTGGCTGGCTATGATTTGGTTTACATGGTTAGTAACTTTATACTGCTCAATGGGTACTGCAGCAATGAGAATAAAATACCCACAAGAAAAACGGTTTTGGCCTAAAGACATACAGTACCCTGATCTTCTAAACATGTAGTTTTGATTAGATTGTTGTATAAAATGCAATAACCAATTTGTATTGGAGATGACACAAGACTGATTCCATTAAAATTAAACAATTCTTTTGAATGTTCTCATTATTTATGTTCATGGTAATGCATGGTAAACTTGTTCATTTGTACATGCGATTCCCAAAACATCATGAAAAATATTATAATTGTGATTTAAAAGCAAGGCAATACGTTAACTGTACTGTAGTCTATGGAATAAAGCAAATGGTTTTAAGGTACTCTGTTGCTGAAATGCTCTAGGGAGGAATCTGAATCAATTACGCCCCCCCTCCCACCCCCTCCTCTTACAGCCTGCACCACCATGTCCTACTGCAGGCTCTGGAATGGCTGCAACATAGCCATATGTTAATAGGGCGCACATATGTCGCCTGTGACACTATCAAAGACCCCCGAGGATCCAAAAGGAAAGAGGAGGATGCTGGGTCGTGGGGGTTTTTACTGCCCTGTGCACGATGTTGGGTTGCAGGGTGGGGAGAGAGGGACTGGGCAATGACTGGGACAGTCTGGCTCGCAGGTCACTGCCAGATGGAGAGCGAGCCTGCAGACATTTGCACTTAGGAGGAGACCACAGAGCATAGACTGTACTGGTGCCAGCCAGCATCCAGAACAACCTCTTTTTAAACTTTAAAAATAGCTCTACTGCGTGGCTAGAGCATCGTTTAGAGATATATGCACATTACGAGGCTTCTGTGTAATGAATGATTGTTAATATTAGCATTTATAGAAATTATATTTTATATTTGAAAAGAGAGGGAGGCTATAATATTAGGGTTTGCCAGACTGAATCATCCTTCATTGCCAAAAGCAACAGGTAGGAGTTCACATTGAGCCTGGGGTGGGGGGAATGAATTAGTGCCCAGTAGAGTACATTAAAAATCTCCAGACTCCCCGAGACTCTGGAGAGCAGAGTTGCAGACCTAAGCACTGAGAATGGCATGACCATAAGCCATGCCATCAATGTTTCAAAATGGAAAGGCCCACAGTTCAAGACACACTCAATTCGTATTGATAGAATGATGAAACTGAGGTAAAGGAAAAAAAAGGGGGAAATAACATATTGGAAAGATTGTGTTTCGGACTGCACACTCATGCAGTACCTCATGTCAAATTAGCTGTAGCTAAAAGCTTAGCTTTATAACATTAGCATGTCAACTAAACTACTAAACTAAGTTCTTTCATTTCAGCAGTCCTGAATCACAGCAAACAGATTACATGATGTAGGTATACAGTTCATGGCTTTGCAGTTCCTCTTGACAAGTTTATAATTTGTCCAAGATATAGAGTGTCTTCCCCTTCATCAAATATCTCAGACCTATTTCTGTTCCTTCCTCCACAGAGGCAAAGCAGGTTATTGGAGCTGTAGATTTTTGAGTAAACCCTCCCACATACCTGTCACCTCTGAACACATACAGTAAACGCATTGTGCCGTGACCTTTTTAGAGTGCAGCATGACAAACTGGTTGTCAGGCTCTCTACACAATTCAGGTTATACACTTATAAAATACTCTATGTAGACCAGGACTTGGACCTGTCATTTAATTCTCACTGTGGATATTATATATTATTCTCTATGGCCTCTGCTATAGTCCATCTGCGTTGGTGTCTGGGGAGGGAAAAAAGGAAGTCAAAAATCAGGAGATGACCCATTAAACTCTTTCCTTCCAGTGTAGCTGAGGTGCTCATTGGGGAATTTTCACTTACAGGCATCAAAGTCCACTTCACTGGAGCGCAAAGGCTCTTACCCTAGTGGTTGCATTCCACAGGAATCAGGGTTGCATCATTGCCATTGGCAGCTGCAAATTTCAGAACCGTTGGCCTGAGCAGCCCCTGTGAACCAAAATATATTTTCCATCGTAAATCAAGCATGAGTTCCGGAGAAGCTGTCATCTGCAGCCAAGAAAATGCCAAATACTACTTTGAGTCTAATTGAATGAAAGGGTGCATTCACCCAAATATGTTTTGCGCTGTGTCTCAGAAGTACTGAATATATGCTGTATGCTATTAATCAGAACAAATTGAAGCTCAGTAAAGTGAAAAACCAACATGCAAAATAACTACATAAGTAGACTAGAATGGCACTCGGAGAGATGCTGTGCCCACATGCACATTAGTGTCCAACAATGTAATCAAAGCTGCCTTGTGCCTGGTGAACACTAGAGGATTTCCAAATAACCGATTTTAAAAACATGGGAGACCACAGACATAACAAAAGAATTATCCGATTTTTTATATTTTAATCTTAAGAACGCACACACTCGACGATTTAGTCAAGACACAGGACCACACACTTGGCGTTTATACAATTTCAGAGTGGCGATTCCACTGACTTGGGTTCTCACAGAAACTCACGTGATCAAATGTGACTGACAGGAGGCCTGCGACGGAGGCTCTCTGGGGGCTGGATAGGAGGCGGACTGACTTGGCGTCGGCTGACTCCGGAACTGGAGCAACTTCAGGGGCGGGAACAGGAACCTCCTGTGAATAAGGAGCCCCCTCGGGTTCGGGGACCTGATCAGGAACAGGCTTGGATAGGGCAGACTCTGCATGGAGTTTGGCGAGAGCATACTCTGGATCAAGCGTGGGGTGGCTCTAACAGGTCTGGTGTAGCCTGAGCAGGTTCTTGTGGGTTGGCTTGGCGTGAGCAGGCCCTGAATTAGGCTGGGCATAAGAAACTGGAGATGCTTAAAACAGACTCTGGGACTGGCTTGAAAATGGGCGTGAAGTTGGCCAGTGCTAGCTTGAGGCTAGTTGACTCAGGAACTCGCCCGGGCTGGGAGCTACCTCACAACTCAGACCTGGGTGACAGAGTCCCTTCCATGATGGTGACGGCAGATCGCCTTGACTCAATATCCGAAAACACAGTGCAGAGATGTTTATGGCAGTCGTAAACTGAAAAGTCACCAACTTATATAAGTTATGTATTCAATATATTTTCCTACTTCAAATTCATAAACTAAATAAACGTAAATATATATTTAGCATAGTTACAAAATAACATTTTCCAATGCTTCTGTGAGCTGTATTACAGAAAAGTCTAGTCTCCGCATTCCTAAGGTGCATTTTAGAGGGGAGGAGAGGTTGTACAAACCTTGATCGGGAAAAAGTAACCCCAGATCTGTTTTTCTGGAAGGTAGAGGCAGTAGGGTTTTGCTGAGATGTAAGCTCAATGTTGGGTTTTGAGAGAGGGGGTAGAGCCCCAGAGTTGGCCTTCCTGTAAGCATCCTTGAGCAAGATACCTAACCCCTATCTGCTCCATGTAATGGCACCATGTAATTGTTGACAAATGTACTGATTGTAAGTCACTTTGGATAAAAGCGTCTGCTAAATGCTGTAAATGTAAATGTAAATCCTTCTGCGATGGCCGCACCCAAATCACTACATCAACAATAGACAAGATGATAGATGTTTTCCTTTAAAAAAAAGCTGTCAACATATACAGAATTCCTAATAAATGTTGTTTGCATGCCACACTGCTGTACATCAGAAGTGCTTTTGAAGAAAATTCAAGCATTTTTATTTTAAATATATCTTTCAGACGTTCCAGTTTATAGTATTAAGGTGAAAATGTCCAAACCAAAGAGTTATGTCAGCAAACAGACAGCCTATGGACCAGTGGGGGCACTTGTACTGCTGTTTAGTCCTGGATATTTTCTCTGGAAAAACCAGCGCTGCTGCTTGACATCAAACTGCAATGACTGGCTTTATGTAAGTGACATACAAATGTTACACCTAGACACCAGATTCCAAAAAAATAGCACTTAAAATGGAAAGGCTTTTATCAATGGGCGGTAGGCTGAATCATTCTACTACAGTATCATACTCCAAAGCCTCACACACACACACACACACACACACACACACACACACACACACACACACACACACAGCGTGTCAACAACTTGTTTTCATTCCCATAGCCTAAATAGCAAACTGATGCATAGGCATCTTTAATGAGCCTCTAACCCTGAAAGAAAATATCCCTTGACAAACTACACAGCTTTCAGCATACTGAGTCAGCAGCAGCTAAATTGTGCTGCCTCCAACTGCAAACTGTCAGTCTCACACTGAGCAACATCTGTCCTCCACCAGCACACACAATCGCCTCTCTCGCTTTTATGTTAGTAAGGCGACAATATGAAGGACAGATAATGCTTGGGTAAACAGAGTGAAGCAGCATATACTGTAATGTTTTTTGCCTCAACGCACCGCAGCAACCTACAGGCCTGCAACATGTATTATTTTGCATGCATCCGTGCGTGTGTGTGGGCCAGCAGTTTGATTGTTTGTGTGTAATTGTGTAAACAGGTTTACATTGCATTGAGGCTTTGAGCATTCTATTTCAAAATTGTATTGGTTTCACTCGGGCATACATTTTTAATTGGGTTTTAAGATAAGAGTATTGGGCATTACAAGGTTATACAGATTGATTGAATTAAAAGGAATTCATAAGTACAGAGGGAAAATATTCAATTGGAAATAGCCAATTACAATTTTTTTGTATAGTACATGATAGTAACTAGTAACGTAGTAACTTTATAGTATACCAAAGTGTCTGGTTGTAATTATTTATAGGCAAACGAGAAATTGGTTTTGATATACCATAAATTCTGGGTAAAGGTAACACTTTAACCTTAGGATGTTTTGAGAACCCAAACATCCCATCTAGCTAGTTTTACTCTGTGTACAAGGCATCATACATACAGACTAGGCGGTGGGGTCCTACATGAATAATATTCAATCATTGTTACACGGGTTACAAAACCTGGTCCGTCCAAAAAGGACCATGTAAACCTCTTTAGAATCTAACATATTTCTCACTCGACAGCAACAAGATGGTCCCTGCTTCTATGGGCATGTTGAGGAAATTAGTTTATATATGTACCACTGTATATGGCAGTTTTACACCACCATACAGTCCCGACTAATGATCCATGACTTGCTCCCTTCTAATCAATCTAATTAGCATCTCCAGGCTGTAACAGGCCCTCTTGTGTAAAATAAAACATATCCAACTCAAAACACTTTCCTTGCTGAAATCTGCATCCATATGGAGGCTTGCTATCTGGGAATGAGCACCTTCACAGAGGCAAAAAGGTGTAGCTTGTATACAGTGTTTCATTAGCATGTGCAGCATACAGTATAGTGCTCATATGGAGGTTTTTCTTTCTCTTTTTTTCACCCTCATGTTCCTAGAGGTCCTTACGAGGATGGAGTTCTGATCATGCCGAGTATTTGGGGGAAGGGGTGGGGCACTTAATCAGCCAGTGTTGATGCCTCCAGAATCCGAAGCTTAACAAGCTCGTCCTTGATTGACCCCACTTCCACTGCTAGGAGTTAGTAGGGCTTTAAATGCATCAGGGCCACATTACAAGCTTTCCCAGCAGCCCACTGAGTATCGTTGTTTTCATTCCAACCTTTATAATGAATTAGCCTTGATAAGCATGGAGACAAATACTAATTGGACAGTTAGGGATCTTATGCTTGGCTACATGTTTAAACTCGGTGTGACATGTAACATTTTAAATCAGTTGCAAGATATGTGGAAAGATATGTTTGTGGAGTTAAAGCAACAATAAATGTCAGTTTTGCTCTTCTATATCACTAATGGAGGCAATATAATTGAGGTAATTCAGTCTACTCCCATTTTGTGTAAGCCATTCTATGGTATTAGCAGTTCTGATGGTTTTAACGATTTGTGACTTTGTGCGACATTCGTGGAAAAATTGAATGATGTGTGGTAGGTCTACCACAGAAGATATTCTTGAACATGCAGTGTAGAAATTAAAAGTGTGGCAATGGTGTAGATCTAATGCATTAGTAGCATTAGTAGCTTATTTGTGTGATCTAAGATGCTCACAGGTAATAGGCTAAGTAGCATTCAATGTTTACTTCACTAAGAAGGCTGCAGGTTAGCTCATAAATATGTAGGCAGGCGGATTTGAAAACATTAACAGATGCCAAATGGTCTCTGCTAAACCCCGAGTGGCAGATTGTTCGCACTGTGTAGCTCAGCTTAAATCAAAAGAAAGCCATGGCAAATGCTCTTATAATCTGTGGCAGAAGACAAAAGTAATATTTAAACTCTTTAATATTTAAACAGGTATCGGTATTACGTTTATCGAGTCTGGGGATTGGAGGTGTTTTATCATGCAAAAGGGTACAATCCACAGAACAAACTAAAACTTAATGCACTGTAAATTACTGTTGACACTGATTCAACATATAGTCTCACAGTAACCTACATTAACCCCCACTCATAACCATTGGGTTTTTGGTAAAATAGTAATAGAAATTACAATACTTTGAATATCAGTTATAGTATATTTGGTTTTCACATTGATACAGTATCAACATTGTGTACCTTGTACGACTGTATCTATCATATCACGAGGATACAGATTGTGTAGGTTTTTCTACTGGATTAGGATAATAAATACTCTTTTGAATACTGATTCATGTGTCTCATTTTTTCTTGTGCAGGTAATTTGTTAAACTTACTTACTTAAATAGGCTGAACTGTGCTGATGTGACTTAATCTTTTCTCTGTTAATCTGATCTCTGAGTCTGATGTGTGACCCACTGACTGTATGCTTAATAAATACTCAGATTCACCTATGGTGCAAGGCTGGACCATCTCCCATCCTTTTTGTCTCTGTCTAATTAGTCACATAATAAACATTCCATGAGAAACAATCTAATTAAGAGGGCAAGACTCAATTTGCTGGTTGAAAGTTTAGTAATGGAGGTAAGGGGAGTTGGGGCAAAACACAGTATAGAGATTAAGTAAATAGACGCATTTAAGCCATTCATCTCTCCATCTCCTACTCGTAAATGAATGCTGTATCGCTATGCAGACAAGACACACAATGGACAAACAGATGTGGGAAGCTGCAACCTGCCATGTTTGTTTATCCTGTGTGTCTCTGTATATGTTGCTACCTGCTGCGAACCACAACCTATCGAGGGTTCCCATGCTGAGATGGGAACAATTCATCAGCACAAGGTGGAATTTACGTGTAAGCAATTCCCAGCTCTGTGAGTTGTGCAAAAACAAAAGATACCGACAAAGCATATGTGTAGAGATAAAGTTATTTATATTTAACTTAATTTGATTTAATACCTGTAATAGTCTTCAGATACAGATATAGCTCTATACAACTAATATTAACTCAGCTTTACAAAAAAGAGGTTTTTTCAGGGTGTTATGTTTTACCTCGCTAAATGTCACCTCCAATATCCCCTTTAAATAAGACAAGACACACACAATTATGGAACTGTGAATAGTCGTGTCCAGTCGGTATATTTTGAGATGCTAATATTACATTACAGAAAAACAAATTGCCGCGCCTCTGTCAGTTAGTCCAATATTTCCACTTCTGTAATGGGGGAATCTCTGAAGGTCACTGATTTGCCCCTAATGGCTAAAGAACTCCCAATGGTGCCATTGAATAGGTTCCAGAATAGTGATTTCTTACGGTAGGGTAAAAATAGAAGGAATTCCAACATGCTGGGGGAGAAACCTATAGGAAGAAGTAGTGAGTCTGCAAGATTAGAACTGAATATGTAGGGGTTCCATAAGGTGCTTCTGAGGACCATTGTCATAGGTTTTGTAATTTTAGGGATACCGCCTCTTAAATCTCATGGGAAAAAAACATAATTACAAATCTGGAAGAGAGGGTGAAATGCATGTTATAGCAGACATAAGGTAAAAACTCTCCAAAAATCCTGGGTTATTTATTGATGTTGAATGCATGGTGGATATCAAAGTCAGTCAAAATATTCTGGAGGATTTTTATCTGTCAAGTCATAGTGGTGTAAACAACCCAAGCCAACATTTCTTTGATGTATGTTGTTCATCACCCACCCAGTTATAATTAAATAACCCCCGAATCACATTTCTTTAGGGTATTTTTGTTTATATTGTTTTAGGATGTTAGGTTATTGTATATTTACAGTAGTAGCTACAGTTTGGACACTATATGCAATTATTTTTTGGGTTAGGGTTATTTTGTTTGTTTTTTATAAGGAAAGAGGGGTTGGAAAATAAAGAGGAGTAAATAACCATGCTTGATTACCCATTCCATTCAAATGCTCCTTGTATTCAAATGCTCCTATCTAGAACCATTTAAACATCCCTGAATAAACTATGGCCCCGTACTGGGCCACTCCTGCCGGTTCTCTAGAGTTCTTCCCTAAGGAGGAAACAAGGCTTTTTTTGTGGCATGTACTGCAGCTTGCTCACCACACATCAAGCTAAAATGGCAGTTATTAAAATTGAGACTCGAGGTGCTGTGTAATTTTCCAAGGTCTACATGTAAATATTCGCGCTACGTTCAAGCGTAAACACTCAATTTGCTCATCTTCAACCTGCTGTGCGAGCTGATAATTATTTTTTGACACGCACTCACAGTGCAGCTTTCGTCATCTGTGAGTGTTGACTGTGTGAATATCTATGACTACTTACAAGGTGGCATTACGTTGTGTGGCGACAACAGGGTGAGCTGAGGCACTGACACCATGGATAAGTAAAGAACATTCCACTTTTTTAACCAATTATTAAGTTATTTCACATGTGGTGGGCACAAAAATTCTCAGTATTGTAATTACACACGAATGTGGTACCTCAAATATTTTAACATTGTCCATTATTTGGGTGAACTGCTTTAATATGACTTTTGTATTTGTTCTTGTTTGGTTTATACTTCAGCTCCTCAAGCAAGGGTTGAGCATTGAGCACTGGTGCTGGGTGGGGCCAGCTTGTGTGTCAGAGACACCAAAAGGGGGGGGGGGTATACATAGAAGGAGAGCTCCAGGGTTTGATAAATTAGGCTGCATGGTGGTTGCAGTACTAAACTGCTTCCCAGCTCAGCTGTGGTGACAATTTGATTAATATTTGCATGGCATTAAGCTAATTTATCATGGCCATGTGCAGGCCTATGGGAGGATAGTCTGTCACATGGATGCTCGGCCTAAGAGCTGAGCGTAGGCTTAGCGATGTGAAGCAATTATTGCAAACAAAAACAAACTAATAGGTTAAGGAAATTCATAGATGTGTGAGTAGAGTTGAGAATGCTAGGAATAATGGCGGAGAGCATGAATTTCAGTATTTTTTGTGCCATTATGTTGGTGTGATAAACATTCTTACTTACTTTATATGCTTTCCCACTTATCACGTAAGTCAATCTAAATTGCTTTATTCCAATTGCTTTCCCAAATTGGCTGCCGTACTTGAACTCTAATTTTGACGTCCACATTTGTCAAGGGTGAGTTGGTGGTGATTAAACCAGTTCATTCAGCTTATTGACTAAAGGTACATTTATGTCCACAAAGACAAATTTGTCAAGGGGTCAATCTAAATTGCAAGAAAATCCACCACTGACTTTGTTTCTATAGGGTGCTATTGCACTGAGGCATTATTTTGGAACTTTTAAATCTACTAACTGTACCAGTTTGCTTTAAGAGCAGACAGTATAACAACTAAGAAGTTTAATCATAAAGCTATTTCAGTCAGACCACTCTCGTCATATGATACAAAGCGATTTATTAGGACATATAGAAGTATGCAACAACAATTTATCTTTGGCGGAATGGCTATTTCAGG
>JAOEHI010000021.1:636080-729554 GCA_025447815.1 Percopsis transmontana
ATTACATGGAGCAGATAGGGGTTAGGCATCTTGCTCAAGGATGCTTACAGGTAGGCCAACTCTGGGGCTTGAACACACAACCTTCTGGCTGGGAGTCCAACACCTAGACCACAAGACTATCCTGCCCACATACCACCTAGGTGGTAGAGACTAGAAATGTCTCTGACTTTATGAACCTCCCCCTTTGCATTAAGAGGAAATGATACACTTGCAAATTACCTCTAGAAATTGGAGAATGGTGTTTTCTAAATATTTTCTTAAAACATATATATATTCTAACCAATGGTTGTAAAGTAATCTTCTGGTAGTAGAAAGTGAAATATAATGACGAAACATTTTCTAAAGGCTTCTCTAATTCATGACAACAAAGTACTTAATTGGGCTGCCTGGTGTTGCAAACTACCAAACATTTATTTATAAATGAAATGTACTTATTTGTAAAGCAGTATCTGTACAGCAGAGTAGACAACATACCAGTACAATTTTAAACAAAATCTATTTAAATTACCAGCCTTCCTTTCACATCAAGATTGTACATAAACACCTGGGAAATCTGAACAAAAATTGGAACATGACTCACTGACTTCTGTTACTCTGGGACCAAACGCTTCCCAAGAGGCCACTAACTACTCTGTAACTTTCGCACACTTAATTACGTATGACAAAATAGCATCTACTTCTCATAGCTTTGATCATAGTGGTTCTTTAAGTGGAGTACAACAGCCACATGTCACTTTGAAACTTTCCCCAGTTGCTATTCAGTTCAATTCTCAACTGTTTTGGAACATACTTTCAGATAGAGAAATATAATTCTGGGGCTCGGACTTATCTGGTCTCCCACCACGCGATTCAGGGGCACTGCTTCATCTTCAAGAAAAAAAAACATGAGTGTAGCTATCAGTTGAAAAGCCTCATACATTCTAAATGTACCACACACACAGTACCTTAGTTGCATATATTATAGTTATTTCTACAACCCTGTCCCCTCACCCGCCTAAAGCCCCCCCGCCCCCGTCCCGCTCTCTTTGCTGATCCATAGTGGAAAAACTGACGGACAGCCCGGAGCCAAAATAGTCTAATGTATTCCTATAATAATGTGTGTGCACACAAACTTACTCACTGCCTGACTCACTTTCTCCAGCTATAAGACCTCAACTGTGCACTCGCAAACAACTGAGACTAGTGCATGGCCATGATTCAGTTAAGCTGCATACATATAGTAGCTCTATTCAGCTAAAGTACAGAAATCTGTAAAACTCGCATTAGTTGTGAGATAGATGCGGTGGGTTATTCTCTGTCTCCAAATGAGTACCACATTGAGAAATAAACTGCAAGGCCCATTCAGCGCAGTATTTAAACCAGAGTATAATTGTTCCTAAATTAAATACGGGTCTGCTCGTTCACATTATCATTTGCAATTTCTGAATTCATTCATGTGGGAAACAGTGCTTCTTCTCAAGCTTGCCACTGTTTCAAGCTCGACTGGGCAAGCCCACCCACCCTTCCCTCGCAGACTGGATACTGACAGGAATGTTGTACGCCGTAACGTCACAATAGAATCATCAAGCAGCTGTGAAAGGTTATGTTAGTGTAAAGCAGCACTCTAGGTAAAAATGAAATGGAGAATGAGTCAGACAAGTCTTCCCCCTCATCCCCACGCAGCGCAGTGAGTCCACAAAAATGTTGCTCACAGTGACATTCACTGGTAACCACACGTCTGACTACATTTGATTCACTAAAAGTACAGTTACATCTATACATGCAGTGGTGCATCGATTGGAATCAAGTCAATGTAAATGGGAACAACTTTAAACAGTCTTCTTGTTTTTCACAAAATAAAAGCTGCTTTAGTGTATTAATGCATATTGAACCATTACAAATAAATCATTTAAAAGTCAAACGCAAACGACACGGTTCCACCAATGATATATTGTCTTCCTTCCTGAGAAAAATGTGATGGCCACATGTCCACGCAGTACCATCTATAGTTTATTTTCCTAGCGGGGATGGTCTCACTCACTTTCCCCAATCAGTATGATGTTGGGGGGATTTCCAGTAGGATGCCAACCATATGGGATCCATTAGGCACTTCCTGTTCTCTGGAGCAGAGATGGGACTGAGACGTTCCTTATAGCATTTTTTTAAAAAGGTGTCAGAGGAAAGCATGGGTCAGACAACAGCACTGTGAAAAACAGGGACAATAAGCTCCCCTATGTTTATTAATGCAGAAAATCCACACAAAAAAAAGGCGGTTGGCTTTGCCAGCTATATGTGCATCTGATTACATCCCATCTGGAAGTTTTAGTTTGTCACTTTGGAAACACTGAAAACAAGGCTGCCCCATAAAGACTATTTTTGTTTGTTTGAACGTTGATTTTAGATTTCCTATAAAAGAATATGCACGCACATGTTCATAAATAATAGACTATGCACTCACACGATAGGAATACTATACTCTTGATGGTTGTGAAATAAACACTCAGGTCCATTTTTCTAGGGTAATACAGGTTTTCTAGAGCAGAACAGATGTATTGTATCCTTATCTAGACCTCAGACATCCAAACGGAATTTTTTAGATCCTACAACACACACAATAGGAATCACTGTGCTATCTCCGTCAAGGACCTTCACATTTCACCTTGACTAGCTTCTCAGTGGATACATACTGAAGTTACTGGCCTTTGGACTGAAATAAGTCTGATATCGTAATAGGTGTTATCAGTATTGTACACAAAACACAATAGAATTTTTTGTATTAATACGAAATTTAAATAATGACTGGAGGAAAGAAATCTTGAATGCCGACCTGTTACTAAAAAAATACTTTACTATAGAGAGCTGCAGTATGCATACAATATAATTTAATTGTGGGCCATATCCTGGTGAATGTTTTCTTTGGAATTTATGTTTGTATGCTTCTTCATGTCTCACTTTTCTATATACTGAATATAGAAATAGCACATTACCTAGGGTACTGTAAACATAATATATCATTCAAACCAAAGTTACTTGGGACATTGATGTGCAAACAAACACATTCCTACCCAGCACAACTGTCCTACCCTTCTAGCTTCAGCGCATCCTAACAGCGACAGTTTGGTGTCAACTGTGTGTGGGGGGGGGGGTGTTTCTCTTGTCTTTCCCAGGTGAAACTTGGACACATTTACTACATGCATGACAGCACGGAGAGCACCGAGGACAGCTTTACATTGTCCGCCTCAGCCTATGAGATACAGCGGCGCAGCCTTTCTGTCACCATCTCAGTTACTGTCATACCGGTCAACGACGAGCCGCCCAAACTGACACGTAACACCGGCCTGGAGGTAATGTTTTACACGGCTACTGCACGGCGCACCGCTAAAACATGTAGCAAAAGGTTTGGAAAGTGGTTCATGGCAGTAGAAAAGCACTTACAAGAAAAGGCTTACCTTTTGGTTTTTCCAGATATTAAATGGAAACTTTAACTTTAACTTTAATAGAAACGGTTATTATTAAAAGGTATTAAAGATAATATTATTATTAAAGTGTAAGTAGTATAAGTAATTATATTTTACACATTTTATACTAAAAAAGGCTGCATTATTTGCTCCATACCAAGCATAATAGCATTAATATGCATCTCACATTATAGTGAAAATTAGAGTAATTTTATGGGCAATTCAAGGGCAATTGATTTAGAGATATTAGACTCATGCTACAACTTACATGGTTGCCTGCCACAGTACATACTGATGCACGACTATTGTTTTTTAAAAGTCCTTGAACATATTCACTTATTCCATTTACCTTCTGTTGTTTGAAAGGAAAAACTTTTTCAGCCCTCTTTGTGACAACAATAGCACTGCAGTAAAACTATAAAGCAATTGGGAGTTTTATGCCTACTACATCTGTATTCATTTTAATCAAGGTCTAAATTTAATATCCAATCCTCTAATATCTAGCTGTACTCATTTGGCATGTTCTGTCAAATGAACCAATGACTTGGATTATATGTTACAAATATAATCACTTTGGCCTTTCACTGGCCATCATTCTAGGTTTTACATTCTGTTCATAAAACAAATCTATATTTGATACTTTTTTATTTGCTTCTTATACATTGTGATTATAGCAGGTAGCAAAGTGTAGCGACTGTACCACTGTATTTACAATTCTTATGCTGTTAGCGGTTGTTTGAGCAGCTCTATAACTTTACCGTGGAGGAAAAATGATGTGTTTGTTTATTCGCATGCTTAATTAATTAGCATCTTAGTTCAGAGGTGTTTGACGAAGAGCAAGGGTTTGAAAACATCAATACAACAGATTATTCTGTAGGAGTCAGCAGGCAGTTGGAAAAAGCAAGCAGTAATCAGCTCAGAGCTGGAAACCAACTGTTTCATTCAGCCCTCCCCTCTCTGCCTGTGGCTCTGAGTCTCCCTGGCAACCAGTATTTTTGGAAAAGCAAGATGGTAGACAAGACCGCAGGTCTCTGGCAGAGTGAGGGCGCTATAACCAATCCCTGCATGGGCTTATTCTTCTGCGGCTACAGAATGTAACATAGTAATATGTGGATTTCTCAGCCCGTTGATCAGACATGGTAATCAGTCTGTTCTCATACTCACCATTGATCCTGTATGGCCAAGTAAGATACAGCTAAACTCTATTAGGTCTTGGACTCACTATCTGTGAGTCCTAGCTACTTCCACTTGGCTATACTGTCAGTAATGTTCTACAAACACATTACACAGTAGTGTTGAGCCAATGGGTAAATTTTTTTGTATCAAAAATGTGTTATTATAATTTACGTTGTGTCGTTTCCCGATTTTATAAACAGTGTTACTGTTGTTGTTACCGATACACAGACAAAAGCCTTACTTAGTGTTAGCCATGTCAGTGTCATGTCAGTGATAGCGCTATAAAAACAGAATCAACTTCCAACTTTGAGGTTTAATTCTGCAAATGGGTACATCAAGCATAATAATTTATAACTAAAATGTGTCACTCCTCACTTCTTGAAAATAACATTAGCACATCTGAGCTAGACAGCTTTATTATAGGAATTATTTTAACTGATAAGAATGAGTTTGCCAAATGTAAGTTCTTCAGTTAGTAGGAGGTACAGTGTAGTCTAGTGGTGTATCAACTTCCAGCCGGAATGTCATGGGTTCGAGCCCTCTAGTTGGAATTGTAATAGCTAAATAGTTTTCAAGTTGAAAATGTGAAATAAGTTAATGCAGCCATCAATCTTCGTTCTTGTTTATGGCTTAGCTATGTGTCTGTGTCTGGAAGTTCATTCTATCTACAGTATTTTCATAACAATTTTGACATTACATTACTTCCCTGGATGGATTAAAGCAAGGTTCTTTCTCTTAGGCAACTTTATAAAGACACACAGCAGGAGAGGTTTTGAATAATTCCTGTGTATCTCAGGGAGGCATGCAATAGCTGTAGATATTGAGCTGCCATCAGAATGGCATGCCGCTCCTACCTCCCTCCCTTAAGAAAACAAACAAACCATCTGGTCCAAAATGATGTCCAGCTACTAGCCCAGCTAGCCACAAAGACTTGTGGGATATGGGACTTCAAAACAGGAAATGCAACACAGCTTTAGAGATCTGATTCTTTCTTAACGTTTCAGCCATTCAGCAAACAGTCTTTTGCTTCCAAATTAAATATCAGACATTTTGTCAGAAATGTTTTTAATTTACAGCTCATCCTCTTAGATGCTAACTTTTGCTATTGATTGTTATATAAATCATCAATTTGCGGTGCCATTCACAGATTAAGTGCCGTAAATGGTGCCTTTCTGTTAAAGTCGAGTGGGCTAATGTCGCCACCTAGTGTTTAGGTTTGTAGACTACACTGGAAGTTATGTTTTCAGCAAGGTGGTCTTGTCTGCCTAACATTCTTCAATTTGAAGTGATAACAATGTATTTTGCCATCATATCTAGCCATCTGTTTCAAGAACAATTCAATGTATATGGACACAATTAAGGGTGAAATTAGCTTTTAAATGGGAGCTTTGTGACAATGTAGCCTCTGTTTTTAAAGGAAGCTGAATATGATAGTGCCACTGGAGTGTAACACAGATTTATATGAATAATATGTTACTGCAACATTGTCATATTTATCCTATCAACATCAGGGTATAATAGTAGGAGGGGCTGACTTTCCTTTTAATAACTACTATATACGGTATATAATCCCATTTGTGTTCACTTAGCAGAGAAGAATTAATGGTCAAATAATTTTTCTATTTATAAAAATTTCATTACATCATTCACATTGGAGAGCTTTAAATATAAAGAAGGCTAAAGCCATTTTAAGTTGCACTGACACATCTACTGTCATATTACAATTCTAGTCTTTATAGTCGTATCTTTGATTTGGTTTGTACATGTCACACGGTAAAAAATACTTCTCAGTGGAGACACACAATGATGTGTAATGATGGATGATAGATGGGGCTTTAATGGAGTGTGAATTATATGTTGTGGCCAGTAAGATTTAGCTACAGCAACTAAATTATGTCTCACAAACCATTTGTTTTAATTAAATTTGAAATGATCCTTTATATTAATAGCTGAGAAGTACAAGTGTTTGTCCTACATTATGTTTCTGAACCAAGTGCTAGAGAGAAAATATATATTCTATCTAAGTGTTGTATAATTGGAGCTCATGGAACATTCAATTTGATAGCAGTGTGTGCATGATAAAGTACATCTTTTTCCTTATCTTAAGAGCAGAGCAATGGAGGTGAACGGCCTTTCGGAATGATCGATACATACCTCTTACTTGAGGGCTCCCCGAGCTCCCTCTCCCAACTGACTCCTGCTATTTAAGAATGTCTTTCAGGAGATCTGGCCCATTTCTTTCAATTAATGCCCCCCTTTCCACCAGTGGACCATTAGAAGTCCATTAGAGCCCCTCCACTTGGGGAGAGTCATTCAGCCTGTGCTACTTGTTCTACTGTGCTCTATCTTTTTGATAACAGGAGGGTCTGGACGGCCACTGAGAAATAACTAACCTTTTAAATATTTCAGGAGGGGATTGTCTCGGTGAGGGGCCTTTATCTAGGCCAAGAACTTCACACATTGAATTATTTGTATTTGTTTACTTTTGGATGTGCTTACTGCTGACTGGCATTTCTGTCTGTCCATCCGCCTGTCTGTCTGCAGGGATGTTTGTTTATACTCTTGGCAGTGCTCCAAAAATCATTCATTTACCTAGAAATGCACGGCCATGTCTAAATGGATAAATTCTAAATGGCACACTATTAGTGTGTAGCAAATGGAATTCAGACACGGACATGGTTTTGCTTCATGCCTTGTACAAAACATAGTTCATGATTACTTGTTCTTCTTAAGTCTTAAGCAGCCTGTTGAAGTTCAAACAAGACCATGTTAGTTCGCTGATTACAGACATCCCAGATGGTTTGAAAAGAACTGGATCCAAGCAGAGTTCTACAGCATTGTGCTTGAATTCAAGATGAATCCACATGATTGGATAAATCATACACATGCGTGTACATGCACACAAACCCCCCAGGGTCCCGATGTACATGTATGTGAAAGTGAAGCAAGCCCACGATTACATCACACTGCCACCTAGTGGCCAGAATAAAGCACAATGCATTTAATGTAATAGTAATTATTAACTAAACCACACCTATCTTGATTCAGTTTTCTCCGTTTTAAATTGAGCTTGTCCGATTTGATGCGATATGTGCATCTCTCAGGTTCTTCCTGGTGAGGAGTCGGACATCACTGCCAGCATGTTGAACACAGAGGACGACGACAACTCGGCAGAGGAGCTGGTTTATCACACGGAGTCGCTCACCGGTGGCATGGTCGCACTGAAGGAGGCGCCCGAGGAGAGCCTCCTCAATTTCACACAGGCTCAAATTAACAATGGAGAAGTCATCTTTATTCATGAAGGTGAGGCCTCAAGGAGACAGAGAGAGAGAGATACATAAAAAGATAGACAGACAGGCATACATGTGCATAGAACAACTAGATACCGTCTGGCAGAGATCAATAGACTAGATTAGAAGGCTGAGAGCTAACTGCTAACTGTTTTCCTACCAGGGGAAGAGTCTGGTGGTTTCAGCTTCACCGTGACAGACGGAGAGCACACTTCACCTCTTTACCGCTTTGTCGTCACAGCCAGACCTCTCACCATCACCATGGTAACACAGGAGGAACTAATGGTATTTCCAGGTGAGATGCCAAAGTCCTACAGGTTTAAACCACAAATAGGTTGCTTTAAGATGGACCCCCTCCTCTGCAGGTCTGGGGCGAGGGGGCTGTAAATGATACTTTAAAGATAAATGTTCTGGAGGTTTTGTTCATCTGTAGCTATCTCTCACCATTGTTCTTTGTGTGTTGTCTTAAATTATAAATTCAGTATCTGAAGTTGATTCATTTCGAAGGATGTCTAAATGTAGAAATGCTAATATTAAAAGGATAGATAGACAGGCTTTCAATCTCAAAACACACAAAGCAGTTAAAAACGCCATAAAAACGCCAATGGTTAGGTTCACTCCCTCTGAAGTCTCCGTCCTTACGTGAACCCCTGAATTTAAGTACAATTAGATCATATCATATAGTTAATCTGTTTCTTGATTTTTCTTCAGTGGTTCAAAAAGGTTAGAAATATGAAATATACACTAAAGGTGTCATATGTCTTTAATCTAGTATGTCTTTAATCTATAAATTGTTCAATGATCATCATGACATATCCACACACCTGGAATAATACTATTCTATCAAAAGCTTTCACACAAGTCATTTGTGTGTGAAATGATGAGATGAGGATATTGTTTAGGAATGTGTATCCGATCATCGGAAATCTCTTGCATCGGGCACCCGAGGACACATGCATGAGAACCGGTTGCATTTCCCCAGCTCAGTTGCACTGGCAAGTGGCCATTTCCCACAGATCAGTGTCAGCTCTTAAATGAAATATGTGCGTACTTTCACAGGAACGCGACAGCGCATTACCAGCGCTAATTTGGGGGCTGTTACCAGTGAGGACGGAAATGAGATAAGCTACTCGCTGGTCCGCCCCCCTCGTCTAGGAAGACTCATCCTAGCCAATGACAGGAACCAGTATGAGGAAGCCACCCGCTTCTCTCAGATGCAGGTAATGTGGATGTGTGTGTGTGTGTGTGTGTGTGTGTGTGTTTCTGTGAGTCACACCTCTCCATTCTGTTCACTTCAGTCTTGACTTTGATTAAGCCAATATGACCTGCCATGCAGCTTGTTTTCGCAAGATACATAGTCTACTTTACTTTAAGTATTACTTAAATACTTTTGCAAAAATTGTAAAAGTGATTGTAGTATCAACTGCAGCTGTACTCCAAAAGTACTGCATGTTTCAGTGCTTTCTCTTTGCCAGCAGGGGTCCTCATTGCATTTAGTCAATTTCTGTTGAGTACCTGCGGTTCAGATTCCCAACCTACATAAACCTGAAGCAGAGTTACAAAGTGCCTCCTCCATTCATAATAGTGAACTGATAGGCGTACGTATAGTGAAGATACATACTGTATCCTATACTATAGTATAGTTAACTAGTATTTTCTCAGGTCATTTTGCAAGAGATGATCTAATAAACACAATGCTAGCATCGAATCACTTGTTAACAGTGCTCTAGTGAATCTTGAAAGGTTGAAAGTTGTAGAACCACTCATGTTTGTTGCATTTAAATAGCTAAACCTTGAATGAATATGAAAACAAACTCTTTGACGTTCTAATGAATATAAAGCATTTGCCCAGAGACATGCACGCGTGTGTGTGTGTGCATTTGAGGAGTTGAGCTTAGGACACCGTGACCTCAGACAGTTACATTCCAGCTGGCTAACTCTTACCCCAGTAAGACAAACCACCACATTTTACTGTGCTGCCTGCAAAACTGAGAAGTAGGGACACCACTGAAGAATTTCACTTGAGCAGAAAAGGGAAAATCACTTAAACCTGTTCCCTGGGATCTGCCTAGAACCACATCAATGCCTCATTGGCCTCGGATAGTAATAATTGTATATCTGTCTTTCTACTTTAAAAAAAACTGGTATAATAAGTGGCAACCTTAGAAAACATTTGAAAAGTAATGTGTGATCACTCAATAATAAATGGCTTTTACATTGATTTCAGTGGGCAGCCAGTGTTATTTCTATTGGTAAAGCTAATATATAAACACATATTAGTGCCTAACTCCCATGACTATCCATAGAGGAGTTAGTGATCTGTATCAAGGCCTTTTTATCTAACTATGCACGTCAGCAATCAGCTGAAAACGGATAGATGGTATACAGTAAAACCACCACTACAACTATCACTCCCTACCTAATCCCTATAGTAATACATACTTACTTATCTAATCTCAGAGCTACCAGATAGCAACTGCATTTCACTCCTCTCCATCTTATTGTTTACCTTCCTCTACCACTCAGCTGGAGTCAGGGGCCGTCTACTATGAGCACCAGATGCCCGAGGAGCCTTTTTGGGTGGTGAGAGATTCCGTAGAGCTTATCCTGTCATCCCAGCCAGCCCCAGATGTACGCCACGTCCTCCCGATAACCATCTCATACTACGCTGTCCACCGCAACATCACCTCCCAGCTGTGGAGGAACCAAGGTAAGCCCATGAAATAATACAAGGATTTATTTATCCAGGGAGGGGTTGGCTGAATAGTACGCCCTGCTTCACACTTCTTACACACTTGAGTACACACTCACCTGCCCAAAGCAAACACCAGCCTTCTGTTGCCGGCAACTGGCTAGCTAAGCTGTCTTTAAGCCTAAGGGAACCAAAAGCCCAACTTTTTACATGTGGTTTCAGAAATGAGTTAACAAGACAAATACTGTGATGAAGCATATTTGTTTTTAATATGTGTTCAAACCTTTGTGGTTTTCAAAATGAAGAAAAATCCAATTCTAAGTTCGCAGCGAGATTATGAGAGAAAGTTATCAATCATATTTCCGTAAATTTGCATAAACTAATAATTCCTGTCACTGAGGTGCAGTCGAGCATTCATTTGGTCTTTAAGTGAAAAATACCAGCTGCTTGTTCATTGCTTGGTCACAGCTGATTGTACTTTAATAAACGCAGCTCAAAGTAATTTTTTCTGTGTCTAGTCTGAGTCAGAGCTATGGAAATTAACATGCCTAGTTTTAACCATGTTAGTGTATGTTTACCTATCCAAGTGTGTCAACAACCTGATCTTCACTGCTGCATCTATTATTTTTCTCCAGGTCTAGAGATTGTCCAAGGACAGAGAAAGGCCTTTGATAGATCAATCCTTGATGCATCCAATCTTCTAGCCAGTGTTCCTGAGTCCGAGCGAGGCCCTCTGGATGTCCTGTTTGAGATAAGGCGCTTCCCAGCCCGTGGACGCATCACCCTGCGTGGCCAAGACGTGCCCCGGGACGCCCCCTACTTTGTGCAGGAGGACGTGACTCAGGGTGAGCTTGAATACCTCCACGATGACTCTGGGGCGTTGTTTGACAGCTTCTCCTTCCGAGCTCGTCTGAACGCCCAGGGTGGTGGTGTGGCCTCCCAAGCGCAGGCCGTGGTGCTGGAGGAGATCTTCAACATCACTATCAGAAGACGGGACTCCAACCCCCCCGAGCTGGTCAGTATAGACATGCTCCTAGAGGTCCTTCAAGGTTTTGTGACCATCCTGACCCAGAAGCATCTCAACACACGGGACGAGGACAGCTCGCCGGACGAGGTGCATTTCAAGGTGACAAAGCCCCCCGGCAACGGGAGGTTGGTGGACTGGCGCACAATGGACCCCATCACCGAATTCACACAGGAGATGGTCAACCGAGGGCAGGTGGGGTTTGTCAGTGATGGCAGCCTTTCTGATGGCTTTGTGGAGTTTGTGGTGTCTGACGGAAAACACCAGACAGACCCGCACACACTCCACATCGGCGTCATGGCTCACACACTGCTTCTTGCCAAAGCCCCCGAGATCAAGGTGAGACAAGGGGATGATGAGACCCTGGTAACTGAAGAGATGTTGAGGGCAACCACGGGGGGGCCCATTGAGGAGGACGTCCTCTACAAGATCACTAATAATCCTAAATACGCAGCTGTCATGGTTGATAGGCAGCCCACCTCCGCCTTCACTCAGAACCAGATCAAGGAAGGCAGGGTCAGTGTCCGCTTTGTCAAGTCGAATTCACCGCGAGACAGCGTGGCGTTCGTGGCTCGCAGCCGCGCCGCTAACGTTTCCTCTGTGCTCAACATTACCGTTCAGCCGCTGGCCAACATCGCTCTGCACCCACTCCTACCTCGGGGGGCTCTCGTCCAGGTGGACAGGAAGCTCCTGGATGCTACTCCCCTGGCAAACAAGACCAGGACCTCCCCCATATTCAGCGTTATCCAACAGCCACGTGGGGCTCATTTTGTCAAGTATGGAAGCTCTGGGGCAGGTCAGCCTGTGGACACATTCAGCCAGCAGGACCTTGATGAGGGACGAGTGGCCCTAGAGATCCCAGACAGCTCTTCGGGCTCAAAAGAGGGTGTAGCACAGGACCAAGCCCGCTTTCTGCTGAAGGCCCATGGGGTCCCCCCTGCAGAATGTGTGCTTCACTTCCAGACGGGTCCATATAATGCCTCTGGGGTCTACCCGGCCACTCTGTTAAGGGTCCCCCCACAATCCCCACGGGAGGACAGCAATGACCTCCCCGGGGCAGGGTCCCCTCGTGCCACGCTAGCTAGCCCCAGCGGGGACTGGCCTATACAATACGGCCCCACCTCCTCCTCCCCAGGTGCGGGCTCTCACAGGAAACCTGTAGTGTCCCGGCGCAATAATCTCTGGTCCATCCTCATTCCCATCCTAGTCATCCTCCTTCTGCTGCTCCTGGCAGCCATCTTGGCCTATTACCTGATACGCAAGAACAAGACGGGCAAACATGACGTCCAGACAGCAGCAGCGTCTAAGCCCAAGAACGGAGAGGTGGCAAGCACGGAGACCTTTCGAAAAACGGACCCGGCCAACAACATCCCCATGACCAACATGGACGGCAAAGACGCAGACCCCGAGTTGCTGCAGCACTGTCGAACAACAAACCCGGCCTTAAAAAAGAATCAGTACTGGGTGTAAGACACTTGCAATCAGGAGACAGAGAGGTAGATCCTCTGCTGTACACAACACCTCCTCCGTAACCATTCTACTTGGTATTAGAGTTTATTTTCCAGTGTGTCTTTTGTCCTACACTTATCTCAACAAATTCTCAGGCAATGAAACACTGAATACCTATCGGCAAGCGAAGAAGCAGTTTCTTATTTTAGAAGGTAATGTCTATTTATTGTAGTTGTATCATTCCTTTTTGTCAAAGGGCACAAACGAGGACATAAACATGCTTCATGTTTGCAAAAAGTTTTATTTTGGTGTTCTCTTCCAACATATTCCATATTCCAAGCCAATATTATTCATTTGATTATATGAGTAATTTACAGTTAGAGAAGAAAGGAATGTAGTTTTGGTCAGGAGAGTTGGATAAGTGCATCTATTGAAATTAAGTGCATAAAATAAGCTGTATAATGAGAGACATTATGGCCTGGCCTGTGTTTTTATTTTTTTTATATAATAATATTGTCTATTTTTGTCTACCATTGCTAAATTTAATTTAGACTACAATTTTTGAACTCTGTATTTCTAAGACCAAGTTTACAGTAGAGTGCAAAAAAGCTCACCAATACTTGCAGAGTCTTAAATTAATTTTTCTCTACGTAATCCTGTCATGTTTCATATTGTATTGTTTCTGCATGCTTACAGAGTTAATATTCACTGGAGCGAAGCAGATTTCACCACAAAATTTGTAAACCGCAGTCAGTCAGTAGCATTGGTCGGTTACGAATCCCTGTTGGCTGACAGGCTTGGATGAGGTCGTGGAAATGGGAGGGTTCCTTTTTTCAGAACCTACAGTTAGGTTTTTATGAAAGCTGGGACTGGTTGCTGTTAATGAGTAGAATAGGGGAGATTCATGAATAAATAGTTTATCGACAGGTCATTTTCAGTTAATTTTAATATCTGTAAATATGCATAATATTGTGATATGCATTCCACATCGACATTGATAAAATGTTATATCTTGAATTCAAGAATAATTAATTACTTGTTGACTGTTGCTGTCTTTTGTCATTTAGAAACAAATAAATATGATAAATCTGTCATTTATATGGCTGCACTGACCAAGTGGGAAGTTTTTAAAGGTCTATGATGCATCACTATCCTCAAGCTATCTGGGTGTAGAATAATGTTGTTTTGTGAGAGCAGAAAATGTAAGTTAGGTATGTAAGTGTAAGTTAGGGGTAAGTAGGTTTTATGTTCTATTGGCTGAAGAAAATCTATTGCACAATAGACTATTTGTTGTACATTTCATTATCATATGTATGTATGCAATGACAGCTAATTCTTTTTTAGTTATAGTGTGATAAATTATGGCCTTCCTATCTATCTAATTTCTCTATTTCTCTACTATGTTTGTATTTTTTAAGAGCAGGATTTCACATACAGATTTAGGAGACATCAGAGAGCTCAGGAAATTGACTTCCATTGTACTGCCAATTAAATTACCATTATTTATACAGTTGACAGTTGCCATGGTGTTTCCTCAGCATTCACAAATGTTAACGCTAGAAAATTAAATAAATACTTATTTTATCACTTTTTACGTTTTGTACGTTTTAGGATGAAGTACAATTGCAGTTGTGCACATGCTTGTGTGTATGTGCGTACCAGCCATTGCACGTCGTTTGACTCTCGTTGTCTGCTTCTAAACGGTTGAACTTAATGCTCATTGCATCATTAATATCCCTCATTACTCACCATTTATTGCTACTGTCTTATGCCTGGTATCCCACACTCATACTGAATTGTTTACGGTGTGGAATCTAAAATGTAACCCGACAGGTGTCATACAGAATTATGGTAATACAAAACAACAGTTAGTCTTTCACAAATGAGAGATGGCCAAGCTTCTCCTGGCACTAATGGGAATAAATGGTTCACTCAAAGAAGGTTGTGTGCACAGGTGTTATGTCATTGAATCCAGCTTTTACTGGTCTGTGTTTAGTTTGACTCTTGAATCATATGATTGTTTTCACACCTCTTTTTCGAGGGCACACAGAACTAAAATGTCACTCCTATGAAGGATTTTAAAATTTTACATATTACTTATGTGTAAAGGTTGAAACCCTTTATACAATAGTAGTAACTACTAATGTCATATTAGCAGGCTTTTTATTTTTTTATTTTACTGTAGGATGCAGGCTACAATTCTAAATGTAAGGACAAATCAATATGATATTTAGTGCCTTTAAATGATGCTACTAGTGAATACTAGTTAGAATTCTTAGAATATTTAAAAGATATGATGTGTTTTAATACAAACCAGAAACAGTTTACAGACTGTGGTAAGTTGTCCATGTAAATTTGCCAGTAGAGTTTCTTAGACGTCATCAAATCTAATACGCATATACATTTTGTCACCAGGGTTCTTAAATATGCTATAATCGCTAATGGTCACCAGGTGGCGGAAGTGTGCAACTAGGTAATTCTTTTTTAACAAATGGAATGGTACATGTGCAGCCATTCGTTAGCATTTAACAAGGCCCTCTTTGGCCGTCATTCTTTCCTATGAATGACCTTAGCCTTCACAGCTCTACTGAGTTTTTTTAGTTTTTTTTATATTTTCCTAGTCTGAGTTTCTCTGTCTTATCCAAATGGGACTAGTGTCACTTATAGTCCTTCAAAACTTATGCCATAGGATAGCTCATACTTTAAGTGTCAAAACTCTGTGCACTGCTGGCTGTCCACGTGTTAGGTCATGTTCGACAATGGATCAAAGTGGAGGTTTTATTCCCAGGTGTGTAGATTTAAACAAGTAGACACTTGAACTTCAGCTATGAATTCCCTGACCACACTTTTTAGATTTGTAATAAAATTCTTTGTTTTTATTTTTGGATATTTTTTCCTGTAAAATTCTCTTTGGTCAGAGCAGCTGATCGAGAGTGTTTAGAAACAGACTTGACTCCTCCTATCTCCCAAAAGAACATGAGGGGAGAGGGGGAGAACCCATTTTTGAGATGCCATTAAAGCTTGTTTTTTAACTGTTAAGAAGGACAGAGCAGGCCTTTTGCTTATCTGAGCATTGAAAGGGGGAAAGATTTCAATATTATCCTTTTAATAAACACAACAATTACCCAGTATATTCAAGTCTAGGTTACAACAACAAACTGTCAAGCCTGTCTGATTTTCCATATGTGTCATTTTTAATGGGCATTGTGTTTCATGCTTCAACAAAAAACCTTTGGTTCAATGCCGAATCATCAGACAATCAAGTCAGTATTATTTGCTGTCTCATGAGTTTAGGAACATTGGTTTGGTTCGTAACCTCTAATATCAGGGTGAGCTATTTGTATATTGACATTGGGTTTAAATCTTTGAGACAGGCTTTGGGACAGCCTTTATAAAAGATATTTGTCTGTTTGCTTTGGACTCAAATCAGCTGACAATATCTATGGACTGAATTGTTTCTCAATAACCAATAAGTAGGTCACCAGAGCACAACCCCCTAGTTCCATGTTATGTTTATGTCTTATTGTTTTTGCACTTTTATTAGATAATTTGTGTTTCCTGTCCAAGACGCAAACAGAAATGTAGTTTATCATTGTTGTTTAAACAATTCTCATTACAAACAAAGCACGCAGAGGAGTTATGTTGGATGGGAGAATGCTGTCAGCGATGACAACAAAGCTAGTTTTTATGGTCTGTCACGCCCTCAAAGCGCATGCGGTGAAACGGAAATAAAACTGAATTCTGGAATGTACCGGTAATGGTGGGTCACTAGGCCTCATTTGTCTTTTGTCAGCATACAACATCCACATAACCATGCACTGCATTATACAGTTATATTTTAAAATTATAATATAATATAATATAATTTAAAATTCAATTAAACAACTTCAGTTCATCTGTGTATTGCCCACCTTTGCCTGACTTTGTCCCAACAGTTTCAGAGGACAAACATGAACAAACATGAAGACAACGCAAAATCCGTACGGTTCAGAAGTTTCCGTCTCCCTGAGAGTTTCAGCACGTCGCTGTTCGTGAGCAGTTGTCAAACAGGATTGGAGACGAATGCACAGGACGATGCGGTCAGGTCAGGGGAGCTGTGTAATGTTTTGTATGGGGGGGGGGCAGGCTTAGGAGGACACACTGCTTCACTGCTGGGCTCTTTGTTAGTACAATAAATGGGCCTTTAGTCTGGCTGCCCCCCCCCCCCCCACACACACACACACACACACACACAGCTGGGATAGAGATGGTGGATAATGCTTTTTTGAGCTGTTTAGTATTTATGTGTGTGTGTGTGTGTGTGTGTGTATGTGGATCACTATATACCTTAGGCCAATTTCACAAATTGCTTTTACCCAACAGCTTTATTTTTTTTTCTTTTTGTACGGGTGATCATCTTGATTTAACTGAGGTGTACTCATAATGTGATCACTTGTGTATAATCCTTCATGGCAATAATAATGGCAATTCAGTGGTTTACAATAGCTCACTGCTCAAGATGTATTTTATATCACATAATTATTATTTCCCATATACAGTCCTATTGTACTACTATAGTACTATGTACTATTCCAAGCAAAAAGGCACAGATATGGGTTTAGGTACCTGGTTCAAGGATGCCTAGATGTGTCAGGGAGCAAAGCAATGACCTTTTGGCATGGGAGTCACCGAGACCATCAAACTTTTAACCTCCTCCAAACACCTCCAAGCAACGTGTCACACTGCACAGCCTAAATCTAAGATAGTTTCACAATGATCATTTAATGCAACATTCCCTTTAAAAGATACATACACATGTTGCATTCCTGCATGTGAAAGGGTTAGCTGGGAACAGTGTTGTGGAAAGAGGGCTCCTCTTTTGACTGAAGCACTATTGTCATGGAGATTTTTGTTCTGTGTGTGTGTGTATGTGTGTGTGTGTACACAGAACTTTACAGTGGGGTGGGACAGACTACAAAAAAGATCCAACAAAAACACAGACACTAGCTTATCACAACCTGCCCTCCACCCTGCCAGTCTGCCACCCTCTCTACCTCCTATCCTCCCTCCATCGCCAGCTCCCTGGCTCCACATCTTCCGTCCCACCGACCATTCCACGCTACCTTCCACCCATAACCATTCTGCAAGCCTTCCTACGCTACCCCCCCCCCCCCTCCATCATACACCCCTCCTAATTTCCTAATTCCTCTGAAGACGGAGGGAGGGGTGGGGGTATGCCAGGAAATCACAAGGGCGGACATTCACACTACATCTCCATTAAAGCCGGAGCAGGTTTCAGATATACAGATCTGGACCGTGTTGTCGACTGACCCAAGCCCCTTTGACACATTAACACATATTTTCATACAGTACGTGCTATATCAATATTTTACTTACTTATTTCCCCAGCATTCTTCAATTTGTGACAACAAAAGACTTCGCCGCAAGGCCATAACCACGTATTAAACAATGGGGGGGTTTGGGTTTTCCTGTTTTACAGGGGGCGGGGAGTTAAAACAGTTAACAAGCAAACATCTAACCAGGTCAAGTTGAACAACAAATACATTTTTACAGTGTTTTTGTAACGGTGCTAAAATATGATTTTTTGTTTTGTTTTCATTTGCAGTTACAAAGGTCTATATATTTGCAACACCCTTTTTTATGGTTTTGTGTCGTAAAACTATCATACTTTGCAAAAATTAAATTTTTTGTTAAATATGCAAAACGTTAAGCAGTCACTTCCCGTCAATCTTGAGAGAAAGAATAGTTCAAAACTATATTACGTTATATTACGAAGTGGAGGTGTAAGAGGACGTCGGCACAGTGTATGTGTTGGGTGAGGTAGTGGTACTGTCTGGGCGGGCTGGGGTACAGGAGAGTAAAAGACGTGGTATGCAGAATCCGGCTGGGAAGTTATTTTAGGGGGAGCCTTCTGGAAAATCACTTTGAACTGTCTGACTGCAGAATTTTAGTGCAGACAGGAATACATGGGCCTCACACAATAGACAGAAAAGAAGAGCAATGTACTTTATTACAATGTTTCTTACATTAACCCCTGGATTACCTAAGGGAAAGTCTTTTAAAGGTCTTTTTAAGATTTAGATCCAATCATGTGTAACTAAACTACTTAGTGTATAAAGGACGTGTATAAAGTTTAACAATAGCCTAATAGAGGGTAACATTTACAACGTCTGGCTATATTTTGTTGTTAAACCTTAGAAGTGTGTGGAAGAATTTTTACAATTACACAGTGCATATTTAACCTGGCTAATGAAGGCTTATACAGTAAGTCCATAGTAAGACCATTAGTAATCATGTGTCCAGTTATTTGAACATCTTGGATTGCATATTAAAGGAATGGGCCTCATTTAAGATCCGTCTGCATGTTTTCTCTAGTGTGAAGCATTAGTGGGCTCTTTCTGATTGTTCATAATATCTGTTTAGAGTTTTGTCTCTTTTATCCAACATTCTTGGATATTCCCAACCACATTTGGAGGGAGAGCGACACAATGATGCATACCTCTCTAACAACACAGCCATAATCTTTTTCTTATCTTTTTCCCTTTGCTCTGCATTTCAGCTCTAACATTTGCACCGCGTGAGGTTATCAGATATAGCTACTGTACCAGCCTTATATACCGTACCACTTGGCGCACAGCTCTCAGCTCTGTTATCTTGCATTCAGCATGGAATGTTTATCTGCTCATTTCTGATACTCGCTTCATTATGGTGGAATTGTTTTCGGGCTGGATGGCAGTTGAGTATTTGTGATGTTTTGCTTTCTTTTCCCATACTGCACGTTTGTCCTAGAAGTCTTGGTAACATTGGAAATAAATATTTGAGGCTAAATGCTGTGTGTGTCTGTGTGTGTGTGTGTGTGTGTGTGTGTGTGTGTGTGTGTGTGTGTGTGTGTGTGTGTGTGTGTGTGTGTGTGTGCTCGTATGTGTTTGTGTTAACAAATGGGGTTTCACTGAAGGGTCCTTCTAACTCCTCGATGAAACTACATTAATTATCATGGTCATTCCCATGTGTGGTACACTGGACAGTTTCTCTATCTTGCAAAGAGAAACAATCAACTTAGCATTAGCAATAATGTCTTGCTTTTCTACCAGATCATAGGGGATTTGCTCAATGAAATCCTTGCTATGAATCATATCTGACAGTTTGATGGATGTGATAGTAAGGAAAAGGTGTAAGTTTAAGGACATAGATGACAGAGATGACAGAGGTTTTGTTTCACTAGCTGGAATGTTGTTTACAGGGGCAGGACAGTGTCTCAGGAATGCAGACAGAGTGTTCTAAGGAAATGGTTGTTGTCTCCAGAGGGAACCATACAGCCTGCCTGCTTTCTCAAGGGAAGGCTGACAGAGATGGACCTCAGAAGTAATATCTGCTTGGAATAATGTTCCTGAAGCAAGTACTGATAAAATTACAAAGCCGTGTGTGACAGTTTTATCCAATGCACTCAACAAGTTCCAAAGCACTGAACAGGCTCAGAATAATTGGCTTAAACCATTCCACACAATAAAATCATATCCCACAAAATATGTGGACCTAATGTATTAAATGAGAAACACTGATGACATAATACCACCACAAAGCCTGTGGTGATAATATCTATCAATGGAGCTTAGCTGGAGGCCTCAGGTTATAGTAAACAAAACGTTATTTGTGTCTTAGTCAAAGGCTATTTTATAGCTCTTGTACATGCCGCCTGTTCTCCTATTTTCCAAGCACAACCTGTGATTTTTGACAGCCACCATAGAGTCTGAATGTCCTCTTTGTTTAGATCTTTGAATCATAATCCCTACACTTTGAGAAGCAACTCATATTCCAGAAAATTCTCAGGAGGGGGAAATTTCACACCTGTCCAGGCTTGCTGTGATTTAATCATTCTAAAACACTGACACAGCAGCAAGGGGACCCACACCGACACACACGATACCAATTAGACTAATATTAATGTGTTATGGTCCTCTTAAATGAACCTCAATTGCATTGAATTTAGATGTGTTTTATGTTATTTATTAAATGTTATTCTTCCTAAGCCTTTGCATGAACATTTATGAATGTGGACAATTTTGAAATTGTTGTTCATTATCTAAAGCAGGTTAATGGAAAAAAATCTGTCTTTAAAATTGGCTGATGAGAGCGCATGGAAAGTCCCAAGATTCAATGGGACAGTGACGCATCCTTATCCACATTAGTGGTCAAAACAACAGGGAAAATGAACACCTGTGATTCATCAATCGCCTGACCACAAGCACACAAAATATATCAAAAGGAGAAAATTTTGTTCTCCGAACTTGTGTTGTCAATTTTCTTTCTCAAGGAAACATGTTAAGAATGTTCCATCACAAATTAAGTAAATACTTCATAGAGTTCATGAGAGTACATATCAAAATTGAGTGCATTTGTAACTTCGTATGCACATTAGAAAGACTGTTGCTGACGGGTAGCTAATAATAGCTGCTAGAAAAATGCTAAAAGATTTCCCAGTAATTAGTTTGTATAACAGGAGGTGATTGGCTGACCAACAGTACAACACTAAACCTTTGTGTTGACCTTTAGAAAAACATCATCCCTTATAGCCTCTATTGAGAAAGGCTTGATGACATCACTGGACAGCATTGATGACATCGAGCAGAGCCACAATAAGGCCCCCAGAGAAGTTTGATAAACTTGTCATGAGGCCATCTTGAGAAACCTCACCAGCAAGCTTCTGTTGGGACTTTCCAGAAGAATGTGGAAGTCTGAAGAGTCCAACCCACTGGAATGTCCTCACTTGGAGCCAAGCAAAGTGGTGGAGAGCAGCCTGGCTTCGGGTGAGGAGCAAGCTGCATTTGGCATCCATACCACCCTTGAATATGGAAAGACAGGATTAACATGCCTTTTCGTGGACACTTACAACCGTGATTCAGTCAAGTTCCATGGGTTTCCTGGGGACTCTGCTATGTTTCCAATATGAACATTCTTCATATTGTATCTTTTCAAAGGCCTGTACATTTTAAAAGTTTTTATTCATATTTTGAGTTTTACATGGATTTCCTTTATGTGACTGTGCTATTTCACCACATTGCCAAAATAACATGTGTGGGTTAAAGCATTATTGTCCTCTAGATTAGACACATATCCCAGTGTATTTCATGTAGAACTGGACAACAGGAAAATTCTACAAAGAGGTTTATAACTCCCATTCAGACATTTATAGAAATGACAGCCCCTTTTGAAATGTAGCTCCTTACACTGGTTAGCACCTTGAATCCTAGGCATGGCTTGGGCAACCCCCTGAAAACACTCCCCTTGAGGTCCTGGCCAGTAAAACGCATCTGGAACCAGTCTGAATAGACCTCCCTCCCCCGCCTCTCAATGTGTAGAGAGAAGGGAGGCAGTAGTGAAATAAGAAGTAATAAGAGATACCAATACTGTGATCAATTCCACCACAAACCCTGTCAGAATTATGTTGCTACATCAGAGCCATTACACTAAAAAAAGACCGTCTCTGACAAATATCCCTGGCATGCCAGGCCTACCTGTAAGCATCCTTGAGCAAGATGTCTAACCACTTCCTGCTCCTTAATACTTAATAATTATAGTCACCGTAAGTCGCTTTGGATAAAAGCGTCTGCTAAATGACCTAATGGCAATTAGGTATGATTGTAACATCCGTGACTATTATAAGAAAATATAACTCAAGGAAGAGCAGATAAGGAAATGCGATAAATTGCATTCAAGAAAGAATACTCTTGTATTCTTTCTTTAAAGCAAGCATTCAAAGGTGGTAGAGGATTTCCAAATCATCATCAAGTGATATTCAACTTGCTTCAAATCAATCAGATGGTTAGTTTACTTAAAGAAGACATAATCTGCTCTTATTAGGTCTGTATTGTGTATATTACTATTCATCATTTAGAATTCTCTACTGGCTTCCATTCCAAGAAGAGGGATATAACAAAACAGAAGACGGAAAGAAATGTGATTCATAATCTACAAGAACTTCTCCACTTACAGTAAGACTTGTACACTTTCGTACTAAACATACGTTATATCAATTGTACAAAAGATTTGTATTTATACAGTATGTGCTCTATTTTTGTCTTTTCGCTAATTAGTGCAGTACACAATGGCATATGTAAACACTTAATTTGACGTCTTTGAAACTCATTCTAGAGAAGTGTTATGGGGCTTTCACTTTTTGGTATTTTATGGTATGGGCCCACAGCGATTTCTACTGTTAGGAATCCCGTCACTAATCAGGATAAAGTAGATGGAATTACGATAAAGGTCTGAACGTGTGCTTTTGACACTGCTGCAATGTTGGCCCCTGTGGCTAGCAGGATGAACAGAAGGTGGGATTATAAGAACGAGGCTCTGTGTTGGGTTGACCATCTGTTGCATTTGTTTTCTTCAAGTGCCACAGAAGGTAACGCCATAATCCTGCACCAGTGGGGTCAAATCCATGGCACCACAGTCATATCAAGAGTCCAATTATACAGTGTCTAAATAAGATAGGGTCATTCACAAATGTAATAAAACTTCCATTCTAATACTTGCTATACAGACTGAACACAGCCGGGATGTGGAACAAAAAAACAAAAAGAGATGGAAAAAGGTAATCACCGCTTGTTGGAGAGGAATCCAAGGAAAGATACTCTGAGGAGAAATCCCACCTCTGATGAACATCTGCAGTCTCAGAAATGTTGAAGTCAACGACACAAGTGACCTTGCAGTGTCAAACACATTTGGTGATGTGCTTCAGCTCTCTGACCTATTTGTCATTAAGAGGAACAAATGAGAAATACATCAGGGTACGCTGTGTCCTCTTGAGGTATCCTGTGACTGGATTCGATGAACAGCTTATAGACATGAAACTGCTTATTTTTCCTGTTTTCTTCCATCACTCAGCTGGTTGGGCTTTTTTTATGGACATCTGCAGGTACTTTGTGCCATAACAGCTTTACCATGTGCCCTTTCAGGAGAAGAAATCTGAAAGACATTCCCTCCTTTCCTCAGAGAAGGGAAGTGTACTGCTACTGGGGTTAAGAGCATTCAGGTGTCACCAGTGCTTCAGATTGTGCCCAGTAAACAAGGCCAAATCAATGTGAAATCAATGTGAAACCTTCCAATAAAATGCCTAAAAGTGTGAGTATGGACACTATCGACAGGCAGAGAAGAGTGTTATATATACAGTATATATATACAGTATGTATATAGTATATTAAACACTGTTTTCAGATATTTTTGGTTATACAACTTACATATTTGCAGCACACGGCTGGAGTCATCACAAGTAACAGTTTCTTTCTCTGGAAAAGGGTGTGTCTGATTCAAACTTTGGACGTGACAGATGGAAAAACTTAAAATATGACAAAGTTAACTCAACTTCCTCACTCTCACAATTTGGGTTACGGAAGAGAAGTTCAGTGTTAGCATTTCTCTGGAAACAACTGAAGGTATGAAACTTTTCCCCTCAAGATAAACTTAATTGTATAGCCACAAAGCCATAAAGTCTCCACGGTTCATTTTGAGCTCTGTATACTAAGATCAAAAAGTCATACACTGTCTGCACTCTCCCTGGCACATTTCAAGAGGATGACATCACCTGATTGCTAGGGCTGCATGCATTGCAAAAGCAGGACAGGTCTGAAACATAGGTTTTGGTTCAAAATGGAAACATCTGGCCCCTTTAAACAGAAAAAAACACCAAGACGATATCGTACCAAGTCATCAGATGTGTGTGTAATGTAAACTGACATGTTTTTGTTAGAATTAGAAGCAATGATTACTCTTAAAACGTTTTGTCCTTATCTCGCCAAAAATGGTTCTAAGAGGTAGAATGGGTTGGATACCTGTTGTCTGAAAGGGGAAACAAAAAAAGAGGACAATATCAATATCCTCGGTGCCAACACCTCATTCATATTAACAAGGGAGCTGTTAATTTCAGCTGTCTGAGTGAAATATTTGCTCCTGAAACATCTGGAAGTGATTAAAAAAAGTTAGGGCTGTGATTTCACTTTGGGATATTACAGCAAGGCATTTATCAGCACCAGGATATTGAAAGGAAAGATTATTGGACTTCAGATTTTTTACTGGAATTAATACCAATATATTGTGTATAGGAAAGGATGAACCTATAACTCAATGTGAAAAAGTGGTCTTTAAATATTTCCTTTTTGCAGCTTGGTAAATGCACACAGTAATTTAGATACAGTAGCTTATGGCTATTATCACAGCCCCTGTTCCTCTCTCCCTGGTATCTTTCCTCACAAGCCTGTCCTGTGTTTCAGAGCCAGGAGGGAGGGAGCAGGGGGTGATTGGCAACCAGGCCCACCTGTGAGCAGGATAAGTTCAGGACTCCAGCTCACACCTCCTTTGCCTCCTGTCTAAACTGCAGTGGTTTTGTTCTGTTCTGTTCTGCTCTGTTCTTGTTTGCCTTTTGTAGAAGAGCTGGTAGTTCTATTTTCGTGGATTTACTTCTTATTTCTCTAGGTCCAACAACCAAGTGGTTTCCCCTATTGTTAATTTTCAGCCAGGTCTCCTCACCTTGGTTGGTTTCTTTGATTGGTTTCAATTTAACTGTCCATTATGTTTTGGCCGTAACACGATCCTAATACAGAGTTGCTATGTGCACAGTTAGAAAGACAAGAAGGTCAGAGATGTGTTATCACCACCATTGTTTTTATTAAGACTTTCAGGTACTCGTCTTTAACTAGTTGCTTATGCTACTTTCAAAAAAATGAAACTAAAGCATACATCTCTTAGGACTCTCCTGTTCCGACATTTACAGTATGTTAAGAAACAGGCATCTGTGGAATGCCTTGCCTTTATATTCTCATACAGCTTTTGAATACAGGAGCAGGGTGCCATTATGAAACCATACATGATCAATGGGGCTGCCAGGGGTTATCAAATAAGGTTACAATTTAGAATATTTTTACACCTTGTTTATTTCCTTTGCCAAAACTCTGTCTCATTAAACCAAATTTTTCTTGCAGAATAGATAGTCTGGTAAGACATTCTGATTCTGCAAGCTCTGCCTCTATGATTTGCTTGGCGTTACATTATGTCTTTACATGTCTCTCAAAAAAAAAAAAACATCTGACAAAAGTTTGTCAGATGGGTAGAGAACCACCAGCCAATCGACGTCCAGGGTAGTTCAATTGGTTCTGACCATAGACCTATCTGACAGCAACTAAGTGCCTGTGTTTGGAAAATAATCTTCACGAGGGTCTTGTTCTGATTGGTTAAAGGTGGGTCAATTGCTGGCTAATGATTTTATTGAAATTGCCTCTATGACAAATGGTTTTCAATAGCGATTTACCAGACTGATGTGCAGTGTGGAACAAATCATGGAGCTGGCAAAATTAGGATGGTTTTACCAGGCTGGATAGGCATCATTCTTTATAAAATGCTTCAACACTGAGTTGAAAATTAAATAAAACTAATCCAAACTACATTTGCAGTAAATAGGGTATATGAAAACATGATGGAGAATGTTATTAATCTTTGGTATTACACTGTAAAAACTGACAGAACTAAAAGTGTTTACATATCACAACTATACATTTCCCCCATCAAAATGTAATGAAAAACCTGCTGACAATACAGACAGGTCCTAGGATTTGGACACGTCACATGACAGAATGGAAGATTTACCAAAATATTGTGACTACATTTAACCTCAGTATATCTTGTATGAATGTTTTGGCTGTTACAATACTGAACAGAGCTTTGTCAAAAGTGGAGGACAAGCTATATGTCAAAAACAAACAAGTATTGCTCTCTTTTGCTTGAAGGAAAACACATTACATTGTTAGTGCACTAAATACAATATCTAATGAGGTATTGCTTTCATTGCAAGACAGACTCCATATAAATGTCGGAGGTTGACACAGTGCTAAAGCTATTCTTATCCAACCACACGTTCATGTGAAATGTTAAACAGAATGAGTAATGTTACTGGAACAGCTATTATTTGGTCATAAACAGTTACTCAGACAGAAAGTACAGCGGTACAACACCGCAAACCCAAATTGGGGCTGTACAATTCATCCTACATGTTCATATATATCACAGTTTCCAGTTCATAACTTAATAATTAGCATTTTGCTACCATCAAAACATCAGCTACCTTAACCCTCAGCTGCAGTTTCTAGTTATAATGTCCAAAATGTTGCTAATGTGATAAACTGGTGTTCATCAACATTGAAGAGTATGATTAATATTCATTAAGCAAAATATCTAAACAAAAAACATAAAGATAATTTTAATGTGCAGCCCTACTATATTAGACAAGATATTAAAAATCATGCTTATAAAACTAAATGGGACACAAATAATGATGACAATACCAAGTAGATTATGTTGTAGTGTTTTCATGGCCACAAAACAGAAACGCTTAAAATGAAGACGATCTGGTTACAGATGTTAAACAATCAAACAGACCCAATGATCATATTGGCCCAAATCCTGCCAAAACTCACACTGATTTTCTGCCTCATAAAACCAGTCAAGTCTAGTTCTGCAGTTTGACTTTTTCATATTGATTGGGTATATAATAGTCTCTGCCTATAAATGTGTAATCTGTGTTTAACACCACAGATGTGGGAATTGCTCAGCACATTAGGTGACATATTTCACTCTCCTTTTTTCCCTCTCTCTCACACACACACTTTCTCTCAAAGAAACAACAGACACACACGCACACCCACACACACACAATGGCCCAATAGTATTTAAAATCTGTGCAAATTGTCTCTATAACAACCCATTCCCATCATGCCCTATTACTTGAAATGAGGCACATGCCAGCCTACAGACGGACAAAAAGAATTGTTCGGCTCCTCTAAGGCACTTACACAATTTAAATGACACTGCTAATTATTCTACATTGTGTGGTGCAAACTCAAGACAGGCACAGCAGTGGCTTGTACAGAGATACCCTTGAGAAAAGACATCATTAAATAAGTTATGCAGCCTTGCACCTGAGCAAAGATCAGGAGAGTAGATTTTGTTTTGATCATAAATACTGGAGCTTTCTCTATTTTCAGTTGAAGACAGTTAATTCATTATTCAATTCATATGCCAAAGTTATTTATGATGGAATTCTGATGTTAAATACATTTTTGGTCCTTTTTAGGAATATAACTGTAAGAAACAAACATAATCCTAGTAATAGCAAAGTGCATAATGTTAAAGAATAGGGGATCATTGATACATACCCATTTCATAGCTTTAATGTGTCACACTATAGAATCACTAGTCATTTGAAACATCATTTAAGGTTAATTTGCTACAAACACCTTCAATAAATTGTCCTCTTAATGTATGTCCTGATAACTAATACGTTGTGATGTTAAGAAAGCAATGTGTGTTTCATACATAAAGTACAGTAGGTCTTTCCAAAACAAATCTAACTGACTCCATAAAATAAATGACTACTCCCTAAAATGGCTTCCAGAAGTCTCTTCATCTACAAAATGCTTAAACTCATACAGAAATATACATTTTTGTAGCAAAAGAAAACAGTTTTCCCCTTTTTTGTTTGTTGCTTTTTGGCATCGCAGACCAGGCGGCCATTATGGGTCTTTACAGGGTGTCGTACATGCGCAGGGTGCGCTCCAACTGCTGGACAATCCGCTGGTAAAAGGCTATTTGCTCCTTGAGGTAGGCCTGCATCATGTCTTTAAAGTCCACCTCTCGCCGCTGGTGGAAGTGGCCCATCTCTGCCTGGAGGGCGAAGCCCACGGTCCGACAGCGCTTCCTGATGCCGTCAGCCTCGTCCTGATCCATCTTCCCCTCGTCACTCATCCTCTGGCTCTCCTTCACCTTGGCGAAGGCACCTTGAATATCAGACAGCAGACGGCAACAGTCAGGTTGGTAAACAGCGTGCAAACATGTCAATAACCACTTCTGTACTATAAACACCCAGGTAAAAAGAATAGAACTCATACTGATTCAAAAAAAGAATATAAGTTGAACAATCTAGATACGAATAAAATAACGTAATTCATTTTTATAGCCGGTTAGGTAAAAGACTGTAAAAAGGCCCTTCCCCTCCAACCTTACTGCCTTTTCGAGGGATTTAAACAGTTTTGGTATTTAAGTGTGTATTCAAATTACTGCATACTTGAATGGCTAAAGTAACATTATTTCCGTGTGTGGGGATGTGCACTTCCCTGAACAATCCTCGTTTTCACTTCCGTCCACATGATGTCACATGTGACCCGCTATGTCATCATTTATTGATGTAGGAGGGTGTGTCTGTCTCTTTATATAATGCAGGAGGGTATAGGCTAATAAGCGGACATGGCAATAGGATTCTGACTCGGACTCGGACTCGGACTCTGACACACACACACACACACACACACACACACACACACACACACACACACACACACACACACACACACACACACACAAGCAGTGCTACAGGAGGACTATAAAGTTGTGTCATGATGTGTTAATTATTCTAGATATGATCTATAATCTGTGTGTGTCTGTCATTTTCCGTAAAGGTTTCTACAAAACCGAGCGTCATATCTGTTTTGTTTTTGTTTTTTAAACCACATTCACCCAGACTGCCATGACATCACTTTTCAAGTGACAGAGCATTAAAAAAAAAAAGAAGCTGAGCGCCATGTCGCCCGACTGCATTCGCCATCAGAAAGTGAGCAAGTCTGGGACCACAGACCTAAGGATTCAGGCAAATACCTGTCCCCGCCGCACTGATAAGTACTTGGACACCGGCATGACGTGTCTTGAAAACGCTACAGTGCTGTAAAGCCTGTATTTACAGTATGGCTGCTGCAGTGAAAGGCTTCTGTTTTAACCGTATCTGTGATTTCCCATTCCTGGCACAAGTCTGGGAAAGCATGAACAGCACGTTAGGCCTGTTCCAAAGAAGAGGCACAGGGCTTATGGTCTGGTCTGCGGCTCTGACCTACATTCATATGCTCTGTTTAACACATGACAGGAGAATGTGCATTGCGAGATAGCACGTCTGGGAGACAAAAAGGGGGAGGGGGGCGTGCAGGGGGGGTAGAAAGGTTGTATGGGAGATCGGGGGCATTTGGGGAGTATAATCAGCATTGTCCATTTCCACATCTCATCTCAAAGAAAGTTTTGTAGTTTTATTCCCTAAGTATGCAAATGTACGATGATATACAACCAAAAAAACCTGGAAAGCCACCAGAACTGTTTATCTTGCCAAATGAGACGCCACACCTTGGTGGCCACATATTTTCTGACTGCGGCTGTGAAGACGGCTTAACCATTCTTTGACCTGACAGCTTCATAGGCCTGAACTAGCTGTTACGCCATTACTCCACAGGAGACACCGGGGAGGAGAGGAAAGGCAAATACTGAAGACACAGAGTGGGTGAGAGATGTGATGAGTCATAATGTATGTGTCTGTGAGACAGAGGAAGACAGAGAGACATTAGGGACAGACTGACAGAAAAAAAAGTGTCTGAGATTAAATATGACCACAACCTTTCCGGTAGACTGGACACAGGAATCTGATAAATTCCCTGTTCCCACTCCCACAGTCCTCCCAGGGTCACTACAGGATACAGCCAGGACGTCCTATGGACAGTCTGCATGGACAGTTTGTGTTTGTTTGCTGTAGATAAACTATGAGTAAATGAGTGTACGTGCGTGAGGGTGAGCACCTCCGCATGCGGAGTGTTTAAAAGGGAGGAACAGTGTCCTTCAAAGCAGCATATGATACGTAATGGTGCAGCAATGGTGAACTTTTCAGGCCATTTCCATGATATAACAACCTGCGTTAGGTCCAAGTGGTAACACGGCATCCGCACGAAAGTCATTTCTAGTTTGAGTCCCTGCAGGACTGCGACCATGGCTGCTGAGCCCAGCTAATTAAATCCTATTGAAGTTTTAACCATACCCAAGCAGGCCGCCACGGAAATGATGAAGCTGAACTGACCCATATTCTTAACTCCACCCTCTCATCTGTTTTCATTTGCACTCACTGATAAGACAAAAGGGCGGTGTAGGTCGGTGTTTCGCTTTAATCAAAATCTGGCTCACTCTATAATGTAAAACTTTTCTGTGACTTCATTTCCTAGACTCCTCAAATAAAGGCACTGACAAGATGACACCTCAATAGAATTCAATTCAGATTACAGGCTTGTTAAATCTACTGCAAAAAAACACCACTAGTCAATTTTGTTTCCATTACAAAGTAATGAAAGAGAGGCCTATTTTCTATTGAGAACAAATGTGTCTTAATACCACAGAAGAGAGAACCATATCAGAATGCTAGGGGACATTTCTTGAGTGTCATAAATGGTGATATGCCTTAAGGTGAGATTATTTTGTTTGTCTTTTTTCCTTTCATTCCGAATTGTGACTGTGTGAATAAAAAGCTAAATTAAGCTATTATATGATAAGGAGTACATGAAATCTTAATGGAGACAGAAGAAAGGAGAAAAGAAGAGAAGAGGGTTTACGCTGAGGTGAAGGAACTTGCAAAATCTGCCAGTGTTTAAAGATCTGCTGACTAAGCCTACTGTAGTAGTTTACTTCATCCAATGATCTGCAGAGATAACAATGCAGAGACACGAGTTTGTGTACGATGCTGGAATGTGCACAAAGCCAATTTTAATCATGTCAATAGCTTTATTTATGCCTCTTCAGGGTTAATTATTTCTGTTGAAAGAGCTCAATTCTCGTGATTACTTCAATGAAGAGGAATGTTCATAACAGAACCACCCTCTCTTGCTTCCATGGGGAATTGGTTACCAGAACCGCTTTACTGCCCAGGCCTCGTTCCCAGTCAAGCTCAACCCAACGTTTTGCGTGAGTAAAATCGTGTGCAAACTTGATATCGCAAATTAACATGTAAGATGATCTACTCAAAGTGTGCACTGAGGATGATATCTTTCAAAAGTGCAAGATAACATGGTTTAGTCATCACTACACATACAAACAAACGGTTGGCCTACTAAGCTCCTATTATTGATACCATCGTCCCAAGATGTTTTTTTAATCAGTGGTGTTGTGTGAAACGTTAGCTAACCTAATAGGCCTTACATGAAAGAAATAGCCTAGCGTACAGCGTACTGTAGCTGTTTCTGCTGCGGTTTCCCAAAGCATTTTTCCAGGTATGCTGTCCCAAGTACTTAGTGCAATCTTACGCAGGATGGGCCGGAACATACAATTTACACGTACTCGGGACGCACTGAGTGAAACCATGGTGGAAACCATTAAAACACGCAAACCCCTAATTTAAATGCTTCCGCCTCCATGGTGTTTGCACCTGTTGTCATTTATAATACACAAGAATTCTTAGTAGGTCACTTGTAACACGTACTACAATTAAACGTGCAATATTTTAAAATGCACAGTATGCTTTATTTGGATGTTAGTAAATCCAGCCCTTTGTGTATTTCTGCTGGTAGAAAACATAAACTCTGAGTTTACTCAGCGTGCAAACAAGTGCGTTACTCAGAAGTAAGAGATTGACCTTCCAAAAGAGTGTCTGGTCACAATTGAACCCACATGGCAAGATGTACAGTGTAACTGTGATCTGAGAGTATTATGCTGTACATAGTTTTCACATATGGTGCAAATGTCAAGCATGATGCTGGAATTTATTAGTAGGATGTGCCACTGATAGAATAGATTGAACGGAAATAATTATAAAATGCCATTGGCAATGGCCTCCTGGTTATATATGTATATTAGGAGCACTAGTGTCAACTCAGTTTTCAAACAGTTGACAAAAAGAGGATTCTCACTGATGAAAAATGTAATTGAAAGTGAATAATGTCTGCGTGTGTGTACATGACAAAAAACTTAAGATGTAACTTTTAACATTTATAAATGACACACTGCTGTATTGTATTTATTATAGTCTAAAGAACCATAATCGTAAAGACATACATGTATAGTAGTATTGTACATGTCTTTAGAAGTAGCAAATTGTACTAAGCATTGTGTATCTTTTAGTATGTGGGGGACACTACATAGATTCCAAGACCACTCGCCCTGTTTCCAACAATGGATAGCATCTCAATCTAGCGTTAGCATCCCTACAGTGAACATTCAAGCTTTTCACTCCTGCCTGGGAGGGAAAGAGAGAAAGAGGGTCAGAATAGCAGGGGCGTAGCGCTTTGCTCTCAGCTAAAAATCTGGCTAACAAAAGAACGACCGGAGAGAAAGACAATATAAGACTGATTAAGTGTTTGAGTTGTAGCCGTGTTGATACGCATTTTTCAGCAGGGGAAAAACAAGCCATTTCTTGTAGACATCTGTAACATCCTTCAGTGTAAATAAGTAGCGCACAGTGCAAGAAGGAATGCAGAACTCATACAGATAGACCAGCGTGTGAAAAAGTGGGCCGAGCCGAGTCAAGATTTATGTGTGGAGAGAAAGCCTTCATTCTCCATAGTCACCACAGTCGGCAAGGGGGGAACAGTGTCCTATAAAGTAGCATATGATACGAAGATATTTTCAAAACTAGGGAGCTAGTTTTCCTTGTTACATTTTCATAGTTGTGAAATGCAAAACTCATGTTGGGCTTTATCTGCCTGTGATATTATACAACACGTTAACAGTATACTTCGGACCTGTTAGTTTATTTCCAATACTAGATTCAATCATTTCACACACAAAGTTTCTCACTCATAATTTGTCAGCCTAAAGGGAACACAATGACTTTAAAATTCCATGTGCCATGGCAGGTTATTTTCCAGACAGATTACCTCTGAATGTTTTTCACATATCTTTTTTCTCAATCTGATAAAGGCTACATGTGGTTAGGTAATGTGTTGCCATATTGGAGACAACAAACCTCTGGTCCAGATTAACGTCTGGCCAGCATGCCAGAAATATCCCAGGGGAACTAGCTGTGAACTACCCTTTGGTCTTCACCACAGGCAGTGTTCTCTCCATCTAATTATTTAATTATTAATGAATGTTCTTATATTGTATTCCGTACTGTACTTGACTTGCCTTTAGTGATTAAAACTAATTAACCACCCATTTGGAATATTTTCAATTCAGAAAATAGTTACCCTACTGTCCTTATTAGATTTTTATACATTTATATAGACAAAATATTCAATTGTATATTTCACGGGATATGGGTGCTATGGTTCCAGAACATGTTCAGACCAAAGCTTTCCTCTCAGATATCTTCTTGCATTATGTAACACGAGATTAGTCTGATATCGACACCAGGGGGTGGGTTAGTTTCACTCCATTGTGTTCCTCTTTATAGCTGTGCAGGGCTTATAAAAAATGGATTTTACTTTTGTGCAATTGTTGTCATGACAACACCTGATCATTAGCATTGAATTTGAATTAGTACCCTGTAATTGTATTTATATTTTTCAAATGATTTGAAGCAGTAAAGTACTTTTGTACAGCCATATGACTCATTTCTTTGTAATGATTTGTTTATTTTGAAATTTAATGTTCAAGTGCAACCACCCATGCTGGTGTAGGCTACTGTACAGATGATGTGGTATTGGTGTCTATGCAGGACAGCCTACCTTTCGGCTGGGTTTGATCCCTGACATTCCTGGGCTGCCTATAAGCATCCTTGAGCAAGATGTCCAACCCCTAACTGCTTTTGATATATTAAAATGGTTTTAACTGGCTGTTTTAATTTCCCTCACTTAAGAATAAACAACAATACAGTTCCTACTGTACACTAACTAAACTGACTAAATAACTCAGTAATTTAGCTACTTTTTACTTAAGAAATCATTTAAATCAGTACTTGAACTTATGCTTGAGTAGAATAATTCTGTACTTCTTTCACCTATGATGAATACAATCGAATTATTACTACTATGCATAATGTAAACTATGTAAATCTATGTACGTCAACAAGGGGAAAATACAATCGATTGTAACAAGTAGGCTAAATTGTAGCAAGTAGTGGCCTCATTTCCCTGACATGGCAATGTAATATAATTCAGCCTTCACCTGAATGTTGCCAGCATAGTCCAACTTTTAAGGTATAACTACAGTATATATTTAACTATTTTATTTTTGTTTCAAACTCAAATTGTGTGCATAATAAAAATGAAAATGTTTAGTTAGTAACTGTCTAATGTTATCACCTTTGTACATTTTGAAGCTTTAGATTAATTACAAACGCAGGTTGCTACTTTGCTGCTGTCAATAGAATTAAACTATGCTGCTGCTATGTGACTCGTGCCTCTGCTATGTGACTCGTGCCTCTGACATCACAACACTCCCCTCGCGTGTACTTTCGTGACGCTAGACTATCTGTGACAGAGCAGGCTCATGAGAAGGGTGCTACATTGCTAATGCTAGCTCAAAACTAAGGGCAAGGAGGGCAGGGCATACAGTATATAATATACTGGATGAAAAAGTTGGCTAGATCGGTTGTATAAAAGGAAAAACAGGATCCTACGGAGAGAAAACAAGAATTGTAAAGACAGATCGCTAAATGTTCTACTCTCCACTTCTAATAACTCTGGATTATTATTTTATGTAGTCAACATCACTGCAAAAGACATTTTACATTGACAGCATTTAGTTTGTAATACATTAGTACATTTGTCAACAGTTGAACTGGTTAACCACCAGTTTTTGCAAGCAGATAACATTCTCCTAGAATAAGGACGGCATCATGTAACAAGGTTACTATACCTATGCATTTGCACAACATTACTCGAAGGTTTATCATTCGCTCCTAATATCAGTCAATAATTATAATAATCGAAAGTTATCAGTCACTCTTCAAACAGTCAATAATTGCTAATCAATAAGTGCTTATTATAAATACTTAGAGCTGGTTAGAGTAGAAAGAAGTGAATTTTTTTTTGTTTGTTTGTTTTTTTAAAGGGAGGAAAGGAGGATAGAATAAGGATAGTTAATGGGATAGTGCTATGAGGTAGAAAGATCGGTGGCCGAGGTACCGAGATGGATTTTGAAGAGGTGGGTCTTAAGTCACATTCATTCCAGGAATGCACTGGGGTCAGATGAACTGTTATCCTGAATACCTCGGTGAAGAGAAAGGATGGTCATGAAAACAGCAACAAGGGGAGGGAAGGGGTGCGGCGGGAAAATAATTGCTCTTGGGTCGACGTGTTCTGAATGTTGCTGCAGCTGGATCTAGCTCTGCAGAACACGGTCACATCAAGAGAAGATATCTGGGCTGGCAAGAGTGATACAACAAATGCAAACCATCTACATATGCATAAGAGCTTTCAAAATACAGTATTTGTTGTTTCTTGGTCAATGAATGGTGAAGAGTGTAGTTGTGAAAAATATGCAAATATTTTTGAAAGTAAGTTGTAAATGCCCAAGTGCCAGAGGAAAGCAAAAACTAAATAATTCTCCAATAGACGTATGATTGTGTTTGTTATAGCAGAATAACGCTCTTAGCATTAGTAGTAATAGTAATTTATGTAGACCTAGTCTTCAAACATTAGGTAAGGTATAATAAAATACTGTATGGAGGAGCGGTCAGGCAATGGCGAGTAAATGTTATTTGTTCTAAGTGAGGTCACTCTGATAATGTGGACCAGCTGGTATATTTGATTGTGATAACATTTACCAACACCCTTATTTACAGCTAGTAGCAGGTCTTTCAACCCTTTCTGACTTAACTCCTACCACCTGCTTTGGGTAATTGTTTGAGATATATGCAGGCATATACCAATATAATCTAGTGACAGATTGCCTGATAGTAAAACAGTCCATTTACATTTAAAAATCTACCTATAATGTCACAGTATGACATTAAGATGTATTCTGAAATTATATTAATATTGTTTATGTACAACTACAGGTAACCAGCACGTAAAATATCAATATATTTAGATGTTAGTAGGGTTTGTCTTCGGTAGACAAACATTTTAACTTTTCAGGCAAACACACAGTTGAGGAGCAGTTAACGTCAGCGGAAAGAAATCTATTGTCACTGGGGGCATTTATAGAGTCTTCCCAGGCCTGAATCTTGACAAGCTAAACCACTTGTAGAAAATACCCTAGATCGAAGAATGAGGGTAATTACATCATCTTGATCTACTTTGATGTGTATGTGAAAAATATTGTTAATTTTTTCTGTATCAGTATTCACCAATTACATTTATCTAAAAAAATATATATACACATTTACATACAAATTACATTTATTTAAAAAATATGAATGTAATTACAGTGATCACCAGGCTAATTATGAGGGTTGACCATTCATAATAACCTTATATAATGGACAGTTTTACTATGGATTTAAAGGTTCATGGTGTCTAATGATGATGAACAATAAGAACACAAACAGGGACTGTACATAAGAAACAACCAGAAACAATCACTTATTGTCATGCACTCACTGTTTCAAACCTTTCCTCATTCTGACAAACCATCCCATTAGCCACCCCCTGTCACTTGGCTGTTTGCGTGTGAATTATTGCGCAAGGCCAAATGGTGCCTCACCAAAATAGTTATAACCTGTCTCCCTTGCTTTATTGTAGGGTGACGCTATTGTTAAGCTTAATGTGGTATTGAGGAAACCTTTGTGTTATCATACAGTAAATATTCTGTTCAGTACAGTACACTTCAGGGAATATAATGTAATGCACACATAACATGGATAGAGGAAATGTAGTATGCTTCAGCTTCTCCCTTCCTATTATCAATAACATTGAAACTACACCCTAGAGGAGAATGTCAGATGCCAAAGATTAAATAGCCTAACCCAGAACTAATTGGTCTAATGAAAATTACACTGTAGTAGCACAGTGTGTTCCCCTACATGAAAGCACACCTTGTGTAATACACCTAGTCTAAGAAAACATTCAGCCTCGCACAATTAATAGAAATTAAGGCATTTTCTGAATTAATTTACAACAACTTCCTCCTAGCATGCTTGTTATTATTTTCCAGCATTAATTGTCAGCATAAATAATTAATTTGTATGCAAGACAACTCCAGAGTTTTGGTACTATACATTGAAAGCAAAGTTGAGGTGAATGTAGGGTATTCCGGTGGTAAATTAAAAAGTGGTCACAAGTTTTGTCAAGTTTCAATACCGACCGATCAGTCAAAAAGGTGGATCGAGCTATAAAACCTCAACAGCTCAACACTCACGCTGGAACTATGTGTGTATGTTCACACATTCTTGTACAGTATTTATGCATACTGTATGTGTGTTTGGGTCTATGTGAGGGGTGTGGAGGAGACTTCAGGTGTAGAGGGAAATACATTTTGCCCTAAAACGAATGAATAAAGTCAAGATAGTCACACAAAGCTCGAGGATTTTGAAATACTGCATGTCCATTATCATTTCTTGTTTTTAACGTTTCCACACACAGTCTAGGAGATCACTAGATTTGGTAGTGAAAGAATAATATCTTCTGTAATATCCGTGGCATGCGTGGTGAATACGGCAGCCAGCCATATATATCTCCACCACCATTACATTCATTATGCAGCTTTGTATTCATTGTCATTATGATGTCAAAAAGACCACACAAACACTGGAACAAGTCATGGGAATGCATATTACCTTTCTGTAGATGAATAATGTCGGGGAAGTTGGCGAGCAGGCCTTGGTAGAGTGAAAGCTTGTCCAGCATGTGGAAGAGGTCATTCTTAGGTTGCTCTGCGAACATCTCACCGATGTTTTCATAAGTACGACCTGTATGGGAGATGGCGTTGTTGAGGGCATCTGAGCAGTGAGGAGGGTCCAGCATGAATGCCTGGCTGATAGATTGGAAAGAATTTCCCAAGCGCTGGAACTCCTTCCTGAACCCTCCGAGGTGCTTACGCACCAGCTCTGAGGCAACGTGCGTGAGCTGCATGACGCTATCGTCCATCTTCTTAGCAAAGGACTTGAAGGAGTCGATCCGTTCCTCGACGTCCTGGAGGTCCTGGTGCTCGTTTGGAATCTGGAAGGTCAGCATGAAATGAGCGCCCACCATCTCATCCTTCTCTGCCCGTCTCTTGCCCAGCTTCCACTGCTTGTCGTCAGCACACATAAGGAAGTGTTCAAACCCCTCGTACTGGGAGAGGATTGGGTGACTGGTCATGTGGTTAATCCACAGGATAAGTCGTCGTTTGCGCTTTTCGATAAAGTCCTCCTCAAAGCGTCCCGTGGCCTGCTTCTCTGGCAAGTGGGGTACCGATATCACAGTGAACTTGTGCAGCAAGCGGTTGTACAGCCAGTCAAAATGTTTGTAGCGTCGGTAGACGGGTCGCCCTGTGTGGCTCGGTGTGACCCGGTACGAAATGTACGTTTTGATACCCTTGAATTTAGTTTGTTTAGTGGGGTCTTCGACGGAGCACGAGAAAGGCTGAGGACTTTCCTTCCACTGCGGCCCTTTGGGACCCATCTCAATTGTGTACGATTCCGCTATCTTAGCCATCATGGGTACATCGCCAAGCACAAAGGCCTCTACCCCCGAGCGCACAAAGCTGGAGAATCGGTTCAAGTTCCTTCCAACCATACTGCCTTTTCGTGAGCTGGAAATACTGTCCTGCCGCTCCATGTAAGGTTTGGCCCGGTAGTGCACATTGGGGTTGTTGGAATGTGGGCTCTGATGAACATGTCCATTGGCCTCACTGCTCCTTCTGTGGTCATCCTCCACCACGGTGGAACTGTCATCCCAATCGTCCCAGTCATCATCATCGTCATCGTAGTAGCCCTGCTGCAGGTCATAAGGGGTGTTCGGGGTTGAGGGGAAATAAGAGGAGTCATTCCCTAGAGAACCTGCAGGGCTTATAGAGCAGTCAGTCAAGTTGGAGTTGGAGCGGGGCCGAATTATCTCCACATAGGAGGCAGGGAAGAGACCCCTTTCTCCCCTGCTGTTCTCCCCCTGGAACCAGCCATCCACAGAGTTCTCGTCAAAGATGAGCAGTTCCTCACTCTCCTGTATGCTGATTTCCTCTTTGTTTTCACTTTGAAAAGTGTAGATGGCTTTGGCTTTTACTGACATCTTGATACGTCAATGCTTACAAAATCAGAAGTATTAAATGCACATTGATCCCAGACTAATGTACTACTGCATTTCGCACTGGAAACAGCAGATAATAACCCCCCATAATATTTAAACTTGTCTCAACATTGCATTGGGAACATCTCTGAAAATGAAATGGTTAATTGTTGCTTAGTTGACACAGGAGACTTAAGACACTATTATAACATTAATACAAAAATAATAGTAATACATATCAAACAAAAAGCCCAAATGTCCTAAAAATGCAACAGTGTCAGCCTTAGCCCATATGGGCAATAGGTCTATAGTGCTATCAGTTAACTTAACAATAACAGCATGGACGCTATATAATACATGGCATAGTGAGAGTCTTTGTAATAGAAGGGGTGTAAAGCTACTTGCAACACAAACAACACAGGCAGATAAAAATGTTTTTACCAAAATGCTACGCAAGTTACGACAATAGTAATCTTTGGGAATTGTATTGCAACATTGCGTTGTTCAGTCGTCAGACACTTGTTTAACATCCCGTAGCCCAGAAAGGATCCTTGATGAAAATATTTCCAAGACAAAGTAGTCCGTTTGGTAGAAACACGAAGGGATGAGTAAGTGTATCCCTGTGCATTTTGAGACCTCTCTACCTCCCCTTAGAGAGAAACTTGCCGTGTTTTCTTTGTAAATAGGTTCTTGTGCATCTTCAGTCGATCGTTGAGGTGAAAAGCAGCTTCAAAAACCAAACAATGTGTCTGTACTAACCATCAGGTCGCATCATAGGTCAATATCATTGCTAAAGTTGTATTCCAATGCGCTCTGCACCAAAGTAACTCTTTCCATGACGTTAGGCTTGGACAATTGAGGCAAGTTCCCTTTTCATCTGCGCCTTTTCATTCTTTGGAAGACAACAAACTGGCTCAACACTGCCCCCATAAGAACGAACGTTAAAACTAGTGTGGTGGCTATACTACCAGTGTGTAGCAGACATCAATATGTCGGGTTGTTCAAGATAACTAGGCCTAATCTGATCTATAAAAACAAACGTATTGTAAAAGTTCGATCTCATACACATAGTCGCCATACATTTGAGCATTGTGCAAACATCTCATTTATTGTTTTCCACCGAAAACTCTGTTTACTAGGTGCCCTTTATCCTATTGAGTAAAACCCGGTAATATTTTTGCTGGACAACTTAAAGTCACCAATGGTGGGAAAGATGACAACGTGACGATTCAGCAGCACCAGCAGCAGCAGCAACTTCCTGTTCTGAGCTTCATCCAGGTACTTTAGTATGAATTATTTCGCGACTCGGTCGCGTTAACTGGGCTATTATGTCTATGAAGAGGACGTTTAAAAAGAGTAATTGAATGTGCTTGGAGTGTGGAGTTACCCGCATTGTCGATGGTGGATACTGCTAATATCTTTAGCATTATGCTAACCATGCCTCCTAGCTAGTCCAGCATACAGTAGCGTATATTAGACACATCTAACGTCCTAGCATGGCATTACTCTTCCCAACGTTTGTTTTATTGTCAAAACCTGACTGAGAAATTGTTTTTTTAATTTTAAAAACGATTTTCCATAAATTATTTTATATTAACAAACGACAGTTTTGCATTGTAAAACAGAGCGTATAATCACAAATCTAGTGTGATGGCAATGTTGTAGCCATTAGTAATAGTGTAAATAAAAATAATTGTTTGAGAAATAAAGAAACATTGGCCCATGCTCACGGCATGGATACTGGATACAGACCTTTTTGGTTATACATTTACATAGTCTTAGGGCCTGCTTATTACTGTAAGTACACATTGTGACCATGTTCACTCTTTAATAATACAATCCCCTTCCTCTCCAAAGTCAATGTAAAGCCTCATGTCAAAGGCTCTTATGCAATCAATCTTGTATGTAATGTAGAGCTGCCACATCATGCCACTTTTACAAACCTTACTATGTATTGATTAAAGGAATCTTAGACAAAGCATCAAATCTTACTAAATCTTTTAGTGTTCGGTTATTTGTTGATCGTGGAACCTTTACAAAGAAGGTGATTCTTTGAAAAGGTTCCACATCTATATTCTGAAAAGAGGGAATTGCCTTATTGCTAATAAAAAGGAAGAATGTTTAACAAGTGTTCTGTGTAGGTTCCCCATGGATGACCTCACCCAAGCCCTCTCGGCCAGCTTTGCTGTGTCTAAGGAGCCAAACAGCACAGCCTGTCCCCACCCTCGGCTAGCCCAGTACAAGACCAAGTACAGTGTCCTGGAGCAAAGTGAAAGACGCCGACGATTCTTAGACCTGCAGAAAACGTTAGTTTATTATCATTTAATTCTTTCTGGCATGTTTTATTTTATATTTTTTTCAAAGAAAACAAGAATTAATTTTTTAGATGTAGAGTATAAATCAGAGGTATTTATTATATTTTTTACATTAAAAAAATCAATTTTATAATTTTTCTGTTGCGTGCTTATTTGAGAACCAAATATACAGAAATACTTACTGATGACCGCTTTAGATTATGACCGGCATTATAATAATACAATAAAAATGAGTCAACCCGCTGTGGGAATTATTGTCATTATAATGCATATGTGGCTTACAATATTAGGGAGTTGTATGATTTGCACTACCACAGTATTTATGCCTGAATTATTTGTCTTCTTTGCAAATACCAGCAAAAGGCTAAACTATGTCAACCATGCTCGGCGTCTGGCTGACGGGGACTGGAGCGGGGCCGACAGTGACGGGGAGGAAGACTTGGAGAAAAAGGAGGGGGAGATGGAGGGGAAGGAAACCGAAGAAGAGGGGATGGAGATTGAGAAAAGGAAGTTGCCTAAGTATTATGCTAACCAGGTAATGGTATAAAACTATTCTACAAATTGACTATTCCAATGCATTGTCTGTGTTGGCCAGGAGAGGGCGCATTAGGCTTTGGGATTAATTCCCCACCTTTGAATCGCACTTAAAAATACTAGATGTACTATTTTATTCAATATCTCTCGAATAATGGACTTATTGTTAAGTAAACTGTTGCATTTATGCAATTAGAAAACAACTACTGTTACTCTTACCAGATATTGTTTTCAGACAAATCCTTTATTATATTGGCAAATATATCCCCAAAAAAATAAGATCTGTATTTGTTGACCAAAAGATGTGGTCTTTGTCTCCCAGCTGATGTTGTCCGAGTGGCTGGTGGATGTACCTGCAGAACTGGACAGTGACTGGCTGATGGTGGTCTGTCCTATTGGGAAAAGATCGCTCATTGTTGCCTCCAAGGTAAGAAGCGACACTTTCACACCCATCAGTGGAATTTAATACATGTCTCTTGATTTCATACAAATCAAGAGATTCACACTGTATAGCAGGAGTCTGCGACTGGCAAGAAGTTAGTTCCTTCTGAATAATGCTTAAGTTTACAAAGCAGGCAGACAGAGTATTATGTAGTGCTGAAATGTACAGACCTCTAGCCTCTCCCAGTGGGGGAAATTTAAGTTGATTTTTGTCACAAATTTAGTCAAAATTAATAACTTATGTACAATGACAAAGTATTTTTTTAAGTAGATTCATCACAACAAATTGGCCTACTATCAGACACCCAAACCTCAACCACATAAAACGTTTCCGATTCGGTGCCATGGTGCTCCTAGGGTAAAAGAAGCATTCTGAAATGGATTCTTTTAAACGCGCACATTTAGAAGGCTGGCGATGTATTGGGTAGCAAAAATAGCAACAATTTTGAACGACGTTAGTAGTATAAAAGCTATAGGGTGATGTCATGAGAATAAGCAGCTATTTAGAAGAAATAGCTGCAGTAGCTACAAACACTACTTCTTCTTGCTACAAGTTCTTGTGTAGACAGAAAATGTATATCGCAGGCACATCAAAATCCTCACGTGCTAGGCTTAGAGGAACGAGAACAAAAAATAGCGGAAGTTCTTGCCTAGCTCAATGGGTTTAATATCGAACAAACACTGGCAATGGGTACCATTAGGTAATGGTAAATGGGTTAGATACATTCATTTCATCATATTAGATTATTCTAGGTGAGCTTTTTATGCTACTCCTGCGTTCACCTGTGTGGCAAATTATCGTGTTATTCTGCGACACTAACACTCAGACATGGCACCATGTATTTGTGAGTCGCTTTGGATAAAAGCGTCTGCTAAATGACCTAATTGTAATGGCACAACAACAAACAAATCAATATTATAGCACTGTGCCTACTGGCTGTCGAGTTGTTTACCATTTCCTGTCTCTCCTGTCTTCTCTCCTAAGGGGTCCACTGCTGCATACACCAAAAGTGGCTACTGTGTAAACCGCTTCCCCTCCCTGCTGCCCGGTGGGAACCGACACAATTCCGCCATGGGAAAAGGTAGGTCGGGTCTGTTTCTCTCACCAGGATTCAGATATCATAATGGAGAAGTTAAAGCATTTCAGCAACAGTAGTATCTCACCGTGGTCCACGTCTAGGAAAAGTGAACAGAGCACAAACATTAATTAACAAATATTAATTGAGATTGGTAGTCTTTTTATTTTGTTACAAACCACATACATTGTCCAGTTTACACGTCTAGTCCTTTTTGTCTTTTTTTTTTTTTTTTTTTTTTTTTATTATGCAGACTATACCATTATTGACTGCATCTACAGTGAAGTGGACAGAACATACTACATCCTGGATGTCATGTGTTGGAGAGGCCACCCAGTGTATGATTGCCCGGTACAACGAGTTTATAATCCTCCAGTAATACAATAATTCTAGTCAAACTGCAAGTCTAAGTAGCAATATCTGGGCCACAGATGTGCTTTTTAGCCTAACCCTTTTTCTTGTCAGAATATTTAAGGTAAGGTTTTGTTTACAGTGCTTTGTTTGTCATCAACAGACTGAATTCCGCTTCTACTGGCTCCAGTCCAAGGTCCAGGAAGCAGATGGTCTATGTGAGATTGCCAAACGCAACCCTGTTAGTATCAGCAGCCCAGGACTAATATCTAAAACGAATATACTTCTCATGCCATGCTTTTTTCTGCACTTACATGTTGAATTTGATGATTGATTTAATGTGTCTTATAATCCAAAGAAAATTTAAATAAGGGAAATGTAAAGAGACATTCTCAATTTCTTTATTTCGGACTAATGGGGAATATTTTCCAGATTGTGGAGATATGCATGTTTTAAAGCCGTATGTTCAAATTCCACTCTTCAACTTTTGAATTTATGTGGCAGCTCAACAGTGGCTAATCCGGTCCACCCCTTTTTCTCTGAACGTGTTGTTCAAAAGGAATTTTCACACTTGACATGAAAAGAAATTGTGTTTGGAACTAACACTACGGTGCTTTTGACTCGCTTCATCCAACAGTTCCGGTTTGTAAGTCTTCATAGTACAGACTGCACTGCTGAATCAATTCAGAAATCCCTCGCTGCAGAGTACAGCTTCAGTGTAAGAAAACTTTTTTCCTTTCTAATATTTTTAGTTAATACCCGATTCATCTGTTGTTTATTTTCCACATTTAAAGACATTTTGACAGCATTTCATCAGTCTTTGATTGATCTAAATCTGAACGGGACTGATTCTGACTACAGGTGGATGGTCTTCTGTTCTACCATCGCCAAACCCACTACACCCCTGGCAGTACCCCTCTGGTTGGTTGGCTCCGGCCCTATATGGTCACTGATATCCTGGGTATAGATGTCCCCGCAGGCCCGCTCACCAACAAGCCGGAGTACGCCAGCCATCAGCTGCAGCAGATCCTGGAACATAAGAAAACGTCTACTGAAGTTCGCCCAGCTGACAATGGACGCTATGAATTGGAATACCTGTCTACTCCAAGCCAGCAGAAAGGAGACGGGGAGACACCATCCTTCTCACCCCCGAAGCCAGTAAGAGAAATGCACATGGAGAACTGAACGGAGGTTGTGAAATGCAAATTGATATTGCAGTGTTTTAGAGTCATAGGGGCTGATCTCTACTCAACCAACGATTAGTCAATGTGCATGACTGACTAATAGTATAGTACAGTTAACTCCAATCAAGGCTACTCCTTAACATCTCTATGTTTTCTATTTGACCTACTCGTTTCATGCAAATGCTTAGCTCAGTTTGCAACATTTAGAAATACAATGTCTCAATAGAAACCGTGTCAAGATACTCAGTCGTTTACAGATTCCCAAGCATTTGCTAAACTTTTAGATGACTCTTACAGAGATGGCTAAAAAGATTCACCTACCCCACTAGGTTTACTGTACAATGGTTTGGAGGAGACTTTAGAACCATCATGTTAAACATGCCTTGAGAATGTCGTTGGCATTTTCATTACTTTTACAATTGTTTTAAAATACAAACTATTTTAAAGTGTTTTTGAATAAATGATTTTTTTTTATTGACCTGCTTTGATGTTTTATTGCTATTTTTTAAAAAATCAAAATTTAGATCACTGCAACAATCGCAGAGAAAACACTGCCCGTCATTTCAGTTGTAAACAAAGGATGTCATGGTGGATATGAAATGCCAGAATAACTTATAAACTTATAAACATCCTTGCCTATTGCTATATTTTTGAGCTACGACCCATTAAAAACAAGTGGTTCCTATCTTGCACCCCTCTCAAATTATGTAGTGTTCTAATTAGCATATAAAAAGCATAAATATATAAACAAGATCTGAAATGTTTGACATGACCTTGAGCTATCGCTTAGTAAAGCTGGTACTGCCTAATTTTCATGGCTATACTGCTGACACAGCTAGTGTCAATAGAGACCATCTTTGTTTCAGGTCAATCCCTCTTGACTGGATGGGGGAAATTGGTTAGAGGAATAGGTTTGTAGCAGTGGTATACAGGAGAACAACAGACTGTAAATGGGTTTCAGGGCTGTACGTGGCATGCAACACAATCTGTTTCAGGCTAGAGTTTAGAGAAAAGTTACCCAATGACCACATCACCGTTCAAACGATTGGGTCAGCACTCATAAGGTTTGGTTTGGTTTAGAATACATGTGACTGCATTGTATTAATGTCCTTGGGGAAAATAATTTTAGTGCACCAGCAAAAACTTGATAGAGGTGAAAATACAGTGATTAAACTACTTCAGGTAGACATCATATTGGGTATTCACAATGAAGCTACGGTTTCTGTGTGCCATTGCCGTTTCAAGTAGTGTAAAGTACAATTGACATGGAAATAAAATCTTAACCTCAAGAAAACCAAATTAATTATTTTATTTCTTTCCTCCACTATTGAAATTGTTTTTATACAATAGGTTTTGCCATACATACAGCAAGTGGAGGAAGAGAAACATAAATGTTTTCAGTATATGCTGATGAGCTGTGAACCCACAGAAAATAACTTAACATCCTAAATAAATATCTAGACTTATCTGATTATGTTTTTACAAGAACAATGGTTGTGGAATCCATAGAACAGATTGTTTTGATCTCACAGCACATTGAAAAGCAAAATAAAATCAGCCATGTGGTTAGAGCAAGAATTAGTCAGCCCCAATCACTTTCCAGGAACTGTGCATATGTCAGTCACACTCACACATTTGAGAGTGATCTTTCTTTCCTACATAAACAATATGGGTTATAGAGGCCAGAGAAAGGCTTCTAAGAAATTATGTTTTTGTCTTTCCTGAAAAGGATTTCCCATCATACTCTTCATTAAGTTTAGGTTGGCTCGTAAAACACACATAATCAAAGTTGATTGTTTCTGCTTAATGTATGGCTTAAAAATAAAACATGTAAACCAGTATTTGTGTTGAGGTGCTCCAAAAGTTTCATTTATCTTTTACTTTAAACCTAGTCATCCTCATTTAACGGGACATAAATCTTTAAAGGGCAGGTTAGTAATTCAAGCTTAAGTCCACAGAAACTATGGCAACTATATGGCCTTATAGTTTGGCCTTATGGAACATGCTTTCATAGAATGTTATAAATATTTTTTTTCCAAACAGCTGTTCCACTGTGTTTCATAAAATTGCACAGCTAGTTATTTAGATAAAATGGATTATTAAAAACAAAAGGCACTGCTGAGGGCTTTTTGTGAGAGTTTTTGGGCATAAGGTCTATCAGTCACATACGATATGATGTCCACTAACAGGAAATCTACAGTAGGCTATTATATCTATTCTTGGCTCTCCCTGGGTATCATAAGTTATCAAATACAGACGGTATGGGATACCATGAGTCATTATCTAGTTATGGATTGTGTGCCCCTATTATTAAACAAATGATAAATATGTTAATATATTTGAAATCATAACTTTGTTTGATTTGTCTGAGCGCAAAATAATCTACTAAAGAAGGCTTTATAGATTTACGGAAAGCCTCGTTGGTCAAGTAGGACACTTGACCACTTGTCTATACATGTTTTACTTTTTTGCAACTTTTTAACATAACCGCATTTATTTCAGTGTGTTCCGAGTGTTTCAGCTGTAAATGAATAATTTTAGGTAGAGCAGCTAGTTCAACTGACAACCACAACAAATCCATGCACCAACCTATGCAATTTCCTAATCAAGCAACATAAAAAATTGTTATAATAACTCAAAGTGGTGATTTCATGTCCTGGAATTTCTGTTGGGTTATTTTTATGAATGAAGGCGGAGGTCGTGAGCCGTGTCATTTTCTAGTATACCGCCAGGGGGTAGTTCATCGTTTGGAATGGGAATAGGATCTTGCAGTGCTTCACATTATAAAGGCGACGTTCAGGGATTGAAACTTGCAATTCATCGCATGGATGCCTCAGTAATGATTAGCCATAGATTAATTGTGAATAAGTGGTAGGCATGGTTAAAATCCAACGGTCACCGATTCGTCGCAAAAACACGCTTTAGCCGATGAGTTTTTCCGTCTTTGTTGAATTTGAGTGAAGATCAGCGATTTTTCCTTTAGTTTCGGAGGGCAGACGGTGGTTAATTTACCCCGTCTCCCACTTAAAACACCTACATCTAAAAAGAAATATTCATCTAATCTGCAACGTTTCAAATGCCAGCAACGTAGGCGAGAGGGACAACCCTAAATTCCATTTACACGAGGTGTAGACTTCGTCGTCTTTCCCTTCATGAGAACGACACATCTTGTTTAAGGTGATCATCGGGGGAGACGATGGCAGCGAATTTATCAGCGGAGGAAGAACAGGTAGGCCCAACAATCTTCATCCTTTACACATCAGACGACAGACATAAATAGTCGAGACTAAGGCCTACCTGCCTGGTCCATGTATAGGCTACTGCGTACCAGCAGTAGGCTACCGCAGTGAAAATTGCCGTGCAATGGTTAAATTGTTGCGAAATCGCCATAAACGCAGTCCCGTAATAGAGCGGAAACGCTGTATAGATTTCTGGGGAATTGTTGCACGTTGCATCACATAAAGTTACTTTCCAGTGGTGGAGGTGCGAAACAGCCATCTTAACATATCATTACTATTATTTTAAAGTTCAAATTATTCATTCCTTGGTTGTTGAGCCGGGCGTTAACAATGTGACTCGTTTCAAAAGTCTTAAAAACAGTATGAACCCTTCAAGGGTCTTTTAAAAAGTTAGTCTGCTAACAAAGTTTTCACCGCTATTTCAATAATGACACTAGGAAGATCTGACGTTAGATCAGACGGGGTTATGCGAAATTAGTTTACGATAAACTATGTAGGCCTACAATATATCTAGAATGCAAAATTAGCTTTATCTTGGCTTTCACATATTTAGGTCTGTCAATCGATCTAATAAATAATGTATTCAGTTATATGAGCGTCCAGTGTTAATGACTTACTTCATCTTGATATGGAGAATGAATTGTATTATTGATACAAGTAAACATGCGTGATTATTCGGAGTTAGTGCGTTATTTTTTCGATGTGGTCACTAAGCCTGCAGGTTACTGTTTTCCAGGCAATGGTTAGGAATTGGATTCATATGTTCCTATTTTCTACTCACCGGTGTTGTCGAAGAGTAATGTAGCTCACGTTAATCCCTCATTTGCCTGCTATGGATAGAGATCCCAGAGTTTTAATTGTAGTAAAGCAAACATAATGTGAATAGAATCTATATTAATAAAATATATTCGAGGAATTATTCATAATTAAGAAGGAAAACTTAAAACCTTTACTGCTTGCTGGACATTATCTTAACTTTAGGTAGGCTACAATGTGGATTGTCGTGTGCCTTTTGAGCTCAGGGAAGCTTGAGCCCTTTTATTTAATCATAATAAGGGGACTTTTATAGGAGTACCTGTTGTATAACGGGCAAAGAATGGATTGCATGAAAGTTGTTGTTCCACTGTCAAAGGTGAGGTAGAAAATAAGAAGTGAATTCCTTTAAAATCTCGTTTGTATTTGTTGCTGTAACACCTGAATTTCCCTTTGGGGATCAATAAAATGCCATATTATCTTGTATGTGAGTGTTTACTTCCAGCAAACCCTTTTATAATATATCTGTATCATCATCATTATCTTCTGCTCTGTTACTCGCACTCCAGTTATTGGGCCGCAGCCCTCATGAATGTTCTTGTCTTCTGCTAGCAGAAAGCCTTATCTGCCTACTTCATTTTATCTTTTATCCTGTAAGGGCCAGAGCCCCCACTAGGGTACCGGATGCACTTATTAGATCCTCAGCTGTGTATGTGTACGTGTACATGTGTGCACATGCATGTGGGGGGGGGATCTGTCCTGGGAGCCTACAGCAGTATGGTGGACCTTCATTCCAAAGCAGCTGTTAAAAGCATTTCCATGAGGGTGGGGGTGGTTTTTTTTATATATATATATATATATATATATATATAAGTGGTTAGAGTACATGTGTATGTGGGTGGACATCATGTTTGTGTGTGTATTTCAGAGTGAGGGAGAGGGAAGTTATTGACTTCCTGTTTTGGTATTGACTCATGCCAAATGGGACAGACTGAGCTGAAGTAAAAAGCCGCTCTACAACAGCAGTTGTATCTAATAGATTTTGGTATAAGGTCATGCCAGTGTCAGTCCTCCATAACTTTTATTTATTAGCAAATTCACACTGACAATTGAATCAAGGTGGTGTAATGTAATGCTGTCCCATTGACTCTACTTGCACTAGGTTATCTGGCCTTTCAACAAAAAAACTTCCTTCAGTCACCCACATAAACTAACCTCAAAAGATTTACAGACTGTATGAAGTCTAAGGAATAAATTCACTAAACGCTGTTTCTGTTAATAAGAGTTTATCCACAAGGTTATATTAGATTTTGTCTCTCCAGCAGCCATATGCATCAGTATTTCCGCACCTACTGCATGACATTGACACGTTGCAGTTAACGTTACTACACAAAGTTTGTGTCTTCTCACAATTCCACTCAAACACAATTGTAGAAATTCAACGATGGGTTTGTTTGCGTGTTTTCTTTATTTGTGATTGAGCTGGGCAAAGATTGATGTCAGTGAGTTGAGCATGGCTCAATGTTAAACCCAATAGAATTTTGGGAGTAAACATTTAAACATTCTTTAGCTAAAATAAAACAACTGATGCAGATCTCCTAAACTAACCCAGTCTCTTGAGCTATATTAATAAATTCTACTATTCTATAATGGTATGAGCAACTGATTAGGAGTGGGTGATGTGACCAAAACCTTCTGTATAGTATATGCAATGTTATAATGCTGTAAATAAATACATTTAGCATCATAACCCCCAACCCTACAACTTATTATCTTGATCTTTTGCCAGTTTGGTGCCATGTTTAATCTTTGCTTTGAATTTATAAATAGTTGAAGCTGACATGGTTTATACATTATCATGTTTGGAGTATAACCCCCTGAAGTTTTAGATATGCATGGTGCGTGAGAAGAACCAATGCAAAGTTAATGCTCTGGCTTTCAGCATTGAACACTATTAACAAATAATAGTTAACAATGAGGTATTACCAGTCATTGTCATCACTAGACAATCCCAGGCAATACGTGTAGGTAATGGGCATGAGCATTCATTATGTACGTATAGTCTATTGGGTGTCGGAGAGCAGTATTTGAGGATAAAAGCTGAGTCTCCTAAAGTGAACCAGTTAATGAGGAGTTGGTTGTTCAGGTAGGGACTCGTGTAGGGCCTGAGGAAACCTAGGGCTATTTGTGCTAACGTAATCTGTATAAGCCTGAAAGAACTGGATTTCTAACAAATCATGGACAACTTAAAGGAAAACATTCTTGTCGTCTCTGAATATTAACATGCTAGCCAAATATTTATGCATCCTCCAAGAAGTCACTTCTTCATGCTGTATCTTCATTTAATTCTGAAAACAAACAATCCACGCACATATTCATGCAGAAAAACCAAACAAGACTGGCATCGCCAGAAACAGAGGGTCATTGGCTCAAGTTTTGCAACTCTCCTTAAAAGGCTAAGATAACAGGGTCATAGAGACAAATAGCAGCTGTCAGACTAACAAAATCTTGGAAACACGAGTGTACCTAACAGGAAGTTGTCTTTGGCTAACCCAAGTGGAATAAAGAGAGACACTGTATCTCAAAGCTTCTCGCTATAGACCTCAGTTTATTGCGGTATTGGATCATTGTTAATTATTCTTTTTGGGTCTTGTTTTAGACATTCAGTTAAACATAATATAAACATATTTATTTGTGCAATAAATGGTGCAACATATTTTAAAATCCCTGTCAACTCACAGAAGTGATAATTTAAATGTTCTGTAAATTATCAGTATACACATCCTTAAGCATGGGGAACCCAGCAACACACAGTTCGTCTTTCCTCCATTTTGGGTCAAAGTCCAATGTGACTTTGGCTTAGCTATGTCCCTTCAACTGATCATCGCTACATTGCATCAGTGATTGTGCATAACTCTGCTCAGCTTTGTTTCTTTGCCAATATCTCTCCCCTAACCGTCTCATTGCTCCCTTTCTCTCCTCATCTCCCAACTCTCATCGGAAATGACTGATTTCCTGTCTCTTTGTCTCTTGTGGTTGCAGCCGGTGCGAGCCGGTGTGAGAGTTACATTCATTCCTAAAGAAGTAGCTTGAGATTGTTTCCCACAGATTAGTGGATAGTGTTTAATTCTTGCCAAAAGTATGACGAATCATTCGGAACAGTAGAGCTGACTAATTATTTCTTTTGCCGTTATTCTGGTTTACCAAGATTATTGGGTGCTTGCCAAATAGTTTCAGCTTGGCCGAAGGACATATAAATCCACATGCAGATATTCCTTGATGTTAATAGGTGTTCACTTCACACTTTTTCTACTCTGTAGTCTTGTATGCCATTTTCAACATTCTCCAGAAGGGGTTCACCAGAGCCCCGAATAACAATACAAAAGACATGTCCACAGAATGGAGGGATACATGATAGGTAGACATAATGATACTATGGTTCATAGTTTCAATATGAGGCCACACACGTCAAGTGTTCAGACACAATACATTCTGACCGATTTTAAATCTCACCTCATAAAAACATTGTGAGACCACCAATGAGTAATGAGTAAAAAATCTATTGAACCAAGCAGAAGTCGCAGAGCTGCTTCTCTATGAAAGCGCTGGCCTTCCTGAGCAGAGACAGTGGCATCTTGTCTTCAGGTCCTCGTGCTCATCAGCTATCATTTAGTATTCCTGAAGAGCTGTGGGCTCTCAGATCCCGACTTCCTGTCCCCTGGCCCTCACACTGCTGTGCCTGACCAAAGAAGCGGAACTTTCATTGCCCCCATTGTTTGCCATTTGATGATTCACTGGGTGTAGTAGTGATAAGTCTGCTGGATAGGGTAAAGGAGAGGCTTGAAGCTTCTGAGGAATAGAGGAAGTCCATATAAAGACATTTTTTTACAAGGAAAATTAACTAAACTACCATATCGATTCTGACTATAATGCTATAATTTTGAACTGTTAGTATGAAGCTATATGATGTAAAGGGGAAAATACTGTATGCATGTACTATCATACATACATAAATGGGAGTTAAATGTGATAGAAGATAACAGTGCAATCTATTGTATGGTAATCTAATGCAAATGTGAAGAGGAAATCTGTGGAACCTTGTTTCTGTTAAGACAGTGTCATCCTTCATGTCATTCTTCCAACAAACACCACCCTATCGCCTACTGAAAGAATATTGAAAATAACTAATCAATGGATTGCTGATGGATTGGAACATACAGATTCGGCCCACAATACTGCAAAGCAAAGTGCTATAGAGCCATTATCTCATAGATAACAATTAAAGCTGCTGTAGGTAGCATTTGTGAGTTGCAGCGAGAGCTAGCTAAAAGAGAACGAAAGAGAGTATGGTTTTGAAAATCAACAACCCAAAAACCCACCCCCTCCTCCTCTGCTCCCTCCCTCTGGAGCGTGTTGGTCTACCATTGAAAGCGCCATTGACAAACCTGTTGTCGCTGTGTGCACGCATTCATGTGATTGACAGGCAGGATAGATTCGCTGGACCAATCGGGGAAAAGAGGCCCCTGATTGGTCATATTTACAGGCTGCCAAAATCTAAATCGACTTGTATAGAGGCAGAGGCTATCAACCAGAGCAGATATATTCACAGAGCAAACAGAATGGCTAACGGATGTCTATGCCATTCCTAGCTGGGTCCAGCCCACTTTTCAAATGTTACTGAACATTCATTTCTTGGCAGAAAGTAATAATAAAAAAGTTATAACCTGACCTGGATAAGGAGGAATTTGAAGTGTGTCACCTGGCGCTAAAGTAATTTTAGGTTGCATTAAGGCCTGCATATTTAATGGTTATTTTAGCGTCAGAATCACTTCTATCCTGCTGCTAAGTCTATAATCAGCCGGTACAACTGTTAGTTTCAACAGTGTTGTTGCCCTAATCTGATTTGTTTATATAAGTGGGAGTGGCAGAACAGAAATGATTGAAATTCTGACTCGCTTGTTTTAAACCTTTTTTTTTTTTTTCCAGAGAGGAATATTGGCGATATTAAGTATTGATTGACAGGTTGAGGTGGTTAGTTCTTTTTATGACAACTAACCAGACAACTGGAAAAAATATTATAAACAAAATATACACATTTCTATATGGAAGTGGCACAAAGTACTTTTACCCGCTTTTTACATTGTGAATATTTATATGAGGCCATTTATGGCGCTTTCTCAGAGGATGCATCACGTTTAAGCCCTGGTTTCATTTCCTCACTGACCTGAGATTCCAATCATGACTAGAAGCTCTGTATGTGACCACATTTGTGTCTTTGTGATTCAGGCCACCAAGCAGTTTCTGGAGGAAGTCAACAAATGGACCAGTCAGCACGGAGTATCCCCTCTGTCCTGGGATCTTGCTGTCAAGTTTCTCATGGCTCGCAAATTTGATGTCCTCCGAGCCATAGAGCTATTCCACAGCTACAGGGTAACTGGTGCATGCGTGTGCAATTCCCGTCTGCATACATACAAACTGCCGATTGTTTGCAAACAGCTTCTCAGTAATTTTCCTCTCTGGTGGTTAGAAATGCCTGTCGCAATTTAAAAAGATTAGAATGTATATTCACAACATTTGGTTTACGCTAATGTAGACAAAATATATGTTCATTTTGTATAGTGTCTACTACACAAGGCATAGCGGCTTATTATTCTGTACATGTATCATGTTAGCTAAGTGAGAAATGGGCTAAGCAGATGCACCCAGAAGCCCAGACCAAACTCAACACAAAAACAGACATGCAATGAATCATACATAAGGGAGCCACCTAGAGAAGCAGAAAGCAAGCTAGTTTGAGGGATTGTTTTTTTTTGGGGGGGGATATCTGAAATGCTTAGCATTGTGCTATAGTCATTTGCCAAATTGGGTAATCTTGTTTCCTGATGGAGCTCCCATCTGATAAATTATTACATCCATTATGGCTTTCTCTTAGCGAAGGAGATCAGGACCTCGGGTACTAAACTTTGTGTGTGCTGAGTGTATTTGTTTGGCTCTGATATGAGCACATTAATGATACTTTGAGGGGAGTTCCCCTGTAATATCTTAATTGTAACTTGCTACAACATTGACAAAAAAAAATGTAGACCTAGAAATTTTAATATTCTGGATGAATGGGAATACAGAACCAGACCTACACCTATTTGCATGCAAAGCTTTTGAAATGTATACATACACATTTGCATATCTGCATTGTGTGATAGAGAATGCAAATATTTATGCCTTTTTATTTTCCTTAGGAAACTCGTTTAAAAGAAGGAATTGTCAGACTACAGCCACAGGAGGAGCCTCTACGCTCTGAATTGCTGAGCGGCAAGTTCACAGTGTTGGTACGTGTGTGTGTGTGTGTGTGTGTGTGTTCACTTGTCTGTAAACTAAGACAGTGAATCCCTTTTCACATCTGTGTTAAATGACAATCTGATGTGATACAATTTGGAGCACATTATTTCTTGACAATCTCTGGATGGGTCTCGTGAACTGCTGTTGCCAAGCCTTCTCATCTTATTAGCCTATAGATAGATTTTAGTTCAATTTTTAAATACCCAACATCCAGTTGGGTAAGACATTTTCTATTTTAAAGTTTATATGCACGCGTGCACACACACACACACACACACACACACACTCCCCTGACTTCCCTTCTACCTCACCCATTAACACGGTGGCATCGATTCTTCACATCCTCTTGTCTGACGTTGGACCTCTCCAGCCTCAGCAGCAGGCTTCATATCCTGTCTGAGGTATTTTTAGTCCCTGTGCCAGAGAACAGAGGCTTATTTGCTTACAAAGGAAGGTTCCGGAATGTGCATGTGTTAGTGGCTGTGTGTGCAGGATATTATTTCTTCTTTCTTCTGACGCAAGCAGCCCAGGCATTTTTGGGCACATTTCTAAATGAAAATGGTTTGCTGTCTGTCTGGTGGGACTATAGCTTGTAAGAATTGGTATTATGGACAAGAAGTGCTCCTCCTGCTGAACTGTTGACAGCCCTTTTTGGCAACATGCCAGTACTGAGCATATAATCCAAAGCGCCCCCCTGTGGTCATTCAACGTCATTCAAATGTCTTTTTTTTTATTATTTTTTTTTTTAAGTACTGTATGTGGAATGCTAAAAGCAAACTAAAGTCAGATGCTGGAAAGGTAGAGAAAAAATCATGTTTGGTTTTCTTTTTATATATAGCTGTTATGGTGGTAACACTGTGGGAAGTGAAACTCTTATGTAACACTTTTTGGGACCCCAACAATTACACATTATCTGCTCATGTTCATATCAGTAAAGTAACAAACGGTGAGATACTAAATATCTCACAGTGTGCTGCCCTATGTTCTCTTAAACCATTGAAGTGGACAGGAAGTTATTCTCTACTGTTCTGAATAGGAATGTAAACCATCATATATTTACTCCAACCAGCCCTTTTCAGTTAGTTATTTTACTGTGGTAGTTCAAGCCACAGCAAAAGCACTGGGTGTCTAAACTCCAATAGGCTATTTATATGCATATTTTTAGCATACACCACAGATTGATTGAAGACTCTTGACAGTTGTATATTATATGTCTGCTGGTAAAGACTTTTTGTTCTATTACAGAGTGTTCGTGACCCATCAGGTGCTTCAATTGCCTTGTATACGGCCAAGCTTCATCACCCAAACAAGACAGGCAACCATGTAGTTCTGCAGGCACTTTTCTACCTCCTGGACCGGGCTGTGGAGAGGTGGGGAACACACATTTCAGAACTAAACTTCTAGATTTTGCTAGAAACCTTTAAAACCCCTTTTTTAATAAATTGTATTCACTTTTTATAGAAAATTGTATCCACTGCCTGAACTTTAAAATGTCAAAGTTCATCTTTTATTTTCTTTGGCATCTTCTCTTTTTTTTTTTTTTGCAGCTTTGAGACCCAGAGGAATGGTTTAGTGTTCATCTATGACATGGCTGGATCCAACTATACCAATTTTGAGCTGGACCTGAGCAAGAAGATTCTCAACCTACTTAAGGTTGGAGCCGACAGTAAATGCCAAATGTTATTCGCCACCTGAAATATCTAACTAACTAACTAACTAACTATCTAGTAAGATAAAGGGGTTAAATGTTACCAGCCTTGACTAGCTTACATAGTAGCTCAAATATTCAGGAATTGTGCTTCCCACAATGTGTCCACCAGGGGGCGTTTCCGGCCAGGCTGAAGAAAGTTCTGATTGTTGGTGCTCCCGTTTGGTTCCGGGTACCCTACAACTTACTTAGCCTGCTGCTAAAGGAGAAACTGAGGGAGAGGGTAAGTAAAACGGCAGTACATTTGCTTTCCACTGATCTTTTGAATAATTTCTGGTTGGAAGAGAATGGAGGGGGGTTGTTGACACTCAAGAGCGAATATCACAGGACTGCAGCTCATGATTGTGCTGCTGTTAGTGTTCTCTCAGTCAGTTTCTATGGCCATACAAAACACAGAACTGTCAACATGCTCTGCATTCTATCTGTTGGGTTCTGTCACAACCGCTCGCTCATGACACCGGGGCTACACAGGTTGCTTAACATTCGGCTTCTTCACCCAGGCTGCCTTAAGAAAGCCCTAACGCTCTTCTCGGGGCTCCGTTTCCTCTCCCTCCAGGTTCAGATGGTAAAAATGGTGGAGCTGCGCCACCACCTCCCCAGAGACTGTCTGCCCCAACACCTAGGGGGCCTGCTGCCTCTGGACGCACACAGCTGGAACCAACAGCTCCTGGCAGGCCAGAATGGCCAAGTGGACCCTGTGGATGAGCTGGTGGGCATCCCCCTAGATGAGACGTCCATTCACACTCCAGGGCCAGAGGCTATGCGTCCGCAGGAGCTGCTAGCGCAACTGGGCAAGCTGCAGCGCTCTGGCGTCCACCAGGAGTACGAGGAGCTCCGCAGAGAACACCCGCCGGGAACCTTCCACTGCGCCTTGTGAGTTACCAGAAGCTGAGAGCTGATGTGTTAGGCCGATAGCTGGAGCGTTTTAGAGATTTATTTCTGTATGGAAAAAGTGGACTATATAAACTTGCTTGTTTTGATTGCTGAGATGGCAGTCCTAGTTCTAATGTGGCCATTTGCCTACAGAGCAGCCTACAATCAGGAGAGGAATCGCTATGGGGACGTCCTGTGTCTTGACCAAACAAGAGTCCGTCTGAAAGCCAGAAGGAACGAGGTTTGTGTGTGTGTGTGTGTGTGTGTGTGTGAGAGTGATTACAATTAGGTAATCTAGTGACTTATAGTGAGTGCAGTTACAAGTATTAAGGAGCAGGTAGGAGAATAGACCTCTTGCTCAAGAACGCCTACAGGTAGACCAGGCATGTCGGGAATCAAACCAACGACCACCCGAACCACTAGCCTATCCTAAAACGTTGTTGGAAAAAGCCTGCTACTGCCGACTATACGTTATGTCGTGGCACACAGAAAACATGCGCACACATACACACACCCCTAGCATTCAACAAATTCAAACGGCAGCAAACACATTCTCTTAACAGCATATGCTGTTAGCAGATGCTCTTGAAAGTCTAAAAATGCTGTAAATGTAAATATGCATGAAGGGTGTTCCCATCTCGCACAAATCTATTGCAGCAATTATGAAATGACCATGTGACGGTTGACCTAGAGTAAGAATGGTGGGGGGGTGGGGCACAAATTACATGAGCTACACAATCTATTGCAGCAATTGAGTTGCTTTTAGTGTGTTTTAAAATGTCATACAGTCGGTCTACCCATTCTATTTATTACAGTACTGCAAATGGCAATCTGACCATATGAACATTATGCATTCGCCACCAAATGCGCATATATAAACAGACAAAATATGAAGAAGGCAAGTCCTTGATACACGGTATATGAAACCTAGCCTATATTTAAAATGCTGCCCATGAGAGCACCAAAGAAGAGGTGTACTGTATAACCTTCAGCACATGCAGTAGAGCACATGAACTCATCAGCTTACCATTAGAGCTGGAGTTGACAGTTTGAAGTGCTGAATATTCTCAAAACGCAGTTCCTTCCACTGGGTTTTCAAGTCCATGAAAACCAATAGTCTTTTATACAGAGAAATGTTCTAATATTGATGACACTTTAGGCTTATGGCTTTTTGGTTCAGTAAGCCAAAAGAGACAATATTAACTTGTATCTACTGCCAATGAAACACACCAGGTCCCACCACCTGCTGTGTTTCGTTTGTCATTGTGCACAGTAGTAATTTCCAATTGGCTTAACTAATTTTGGTTGATAGATGGTCTTAAATATACAATAATTATGAGTGGGCTTTATTTTTCCATTAGACACTGTTCTATGAACAATATATGTATGAATTCATTAATTCACAAATTGTTTTATAACCTGATTTCTCACATGAGTAATAGCCTCAATACAACACAAACTGAACTGATCCTGTTCATCTAGGGATGCCCTGACCAAAACTTAAAGGGGGCGTGCCAAGTCTAAATGCGTATGGTACCACTACTATTACAACCAGGGTACAATTACCTGGAAATCTTGTGTCTAAAGGTGTGCTTCAACTCTAAACTGAATGGTTTTTTTTTTTTTTTAACAGTTTATCTTCAATTGTATCCAACCTTTATCCACAGATTTGATCTAACACCATTCACCATTTGGTCAATGGTTTACAATTTGTGTTTGTGGAAGTGACATTGGATAGCTGGAAAATCCAGGAGCCTGTTGCATCTTTGTGACGAAGCTGTGTTCCTCCCTACAGAGATCAGACTACATCAATGCTAGCTTCATGGATGGCTACAAACAGAAGAATGCATACATTGGTACTCAAGGTATGAAATGAAGACTTAATTTATTTATTTTACCTGCATATCTAACCAGGTAAGTTTACTGAGAATCCCTTCACTCATTGCAATAACGGCCTAGCTGAGTTGCAAGTGGTGTTGCAGCAACCTGTCACAGTCTGACTGTGTTTTGAATTTTGAGGGGGTTTTTTTTATTTGATTTGGGAAGTATTACTACTTTGTTATACCAATAGGAAACAGACACTCATTTCTATTAAACACTTACTTCATACTGATAATTACTTATCAGTATGAAGATATTTATAGTATAATATTTACCATAATTTCACACCTTGAAGTAATGTTAACCCTAAAGTTGACAGAAACATTTCCTTTTTTATTATGGATTAACCATTGGACTAGAATGTAAATGCATAGGCTTGTAGCAAAGCTTTCACTCCTCACTGTCTAAACAAAACAATACAAACTAAATTAAGACCTTCCTTTCAACCCCATTTTGTCCTGTTCAGGTCCACTGGAGAAGACTTACGGTGATTTCTGGAGGATGGTCTGGGAGCAGAATGTGATTGTCATCGTCATGACAACCAGGTAACGACGCCAAACAAAAACACATGGCCTTCTAGGAGGTTGTGTCCCTGTAATGTAATCTAAAAGTTCAAAATGTCTAACTCTATCCATATCCGTGTGTGTTGCAGGACAGACGAAGGTGGCCGGAGGAAGTGTGGGCAGTACTGGCCCCTGGAGGAAGGAGGCCAGGAGGTCTATGGCCACATGGCAGTGGTGAACCAGAGAGTGGACCATCACTCCCACTATAACCACACCACCCTAGAACTGCACAACACTGAGGTACTGATACTGCGTTGTCAGTTAAAAACCTATCATAACAATCCCTACACAAAACATGAAGGCATTTTATGATCATTCATCAGAGCAACGTGATCCTGCTTGCTGAAATACATAAAGACCATAATTTCAGTATTTAGCAGTTGCTTTCAGAAGGAACATGATCCTACTTAATTATGAAGATGCTACAGGTCACCACTAAGCAAAAACACCAGATAGGGACAAAGAAAGCACACAACAAACTCTGAGGCTGTCATCTTAGGGTATTTTATATTACAACTTTTATGTACACTTTATGTTTTTGTGTAATTACAATTTAGCAGACCCTTTTTATCCAAAGCGACTTACAATTACATGCTGCCATTACATGGAGCCGACTCCCAGACCTTCCGGCTTGGAGTCCAATACCTAGACCACTAGACTATTCCCCTATGTCTTATTTGACTCAGTAATCGTGTTGAATAGAAGGCATCCACATGATTAATTGTGAATTTCTTCTAAATAATTTGTTTAGTGATTCAGTCTATAACTATAAGGTAAAACAACACTTATTTCACAGCATGTATTAATTTAACACAATTGATTCTCTACCACTTCCTAAATGCATTATTAGTTACTCATCTGCCCTGGCACACCACTGTGTTTAATAAATTGTTAAATATGTACAAAAAATATATATTTTAGAAAAATTGTTGCAAAATAGCAAACTGAACCATCTGTACTTAACTTGTTTGTCTTGCCCATCAGACATGTGAGCAGAGACAAGTGAGTCACTTCCAGTACCTCAGTTGGCCTGACTATGGCGTTCCCACCTCAGCCGTGACTCTCATTGACTTCCTGGGGGCTGTGAAAAGACAGCAGAAGAAAGTAGTGAAGTCTCTGGGACCCCAGTGGACCGGGCACCCCTTGGGACCTCCAATTGTGGTTCACTGCAGCGCAGGGATCGGCAGAACAGGTGAGACTGGCGACATGTTTTTGTGTTTCTGTGATTTCCGTAATCGGGTAATTAGAGCTTTTCATCCTTCATGGCACGTATGTTTTAATGTAAATTTTAATACATATGTAAATGGTAGTCATATTAAAAGGCCTGTAAACCCATACGTGTTTGTAGTTCATTTAGCTAGTTAGGTCTTTACTCACATTGAAGTTATTATTCATGACCTATTACAAATAGGTATTTTTGCAGGCACAAAGCAACTTGCAGTGAGTATACTGTACATATTGAGGAGCAGGTATGGCTTAAGGTGCTTACAGTAAGAAAACACCCCGGACTTTTGGGCTGAGGGTTGACCACCCTAAACCCCCTACCCAAAAGGCTTAACTTGCGAGGTCTCTCGGCCTGGGTCAGTACGTATCCAGACAATCCTGACAAGAGGGCCAATAGCCACATTACCTCAAAACGCATTTCTGTGGTTTTTATCATTTTTTTTTTTTTTTTACCATAAGTTTCCGTATCTGTCTATAACAATGTCACCACTGACAAACCTGCCATTCCCAGGTACCTTCTGTGCCCTGGACATCTGCCTGTCTCAGCTGCAGGACGTGGGCACGCTGAATGTGTGCCAGACAGTTCGCCGCATGAGAACGCAGAGAGCTTTTAGCATCCAGACACCAGACCAGTACTACTTTTGCCACAATGCCATTATGGAGCACGCCCAAAGACAGGGACTGCTCCCGGCCAACCAGTAGGCTGTCGTCCTTGCTTTTCTAGCTAATCCACATGCCCTAAAACAGTGGTTTGAAAACAGATGTGTGTGTGTATGAGGTGGATCTCAAGCTATGAACCACTTCTATTAATAGTATAACATAATAGCATAAAATATATAAGCAAACGTTTAAAAATGTATGCAGTATTTTATTAAAGTAGAAAAAAATAATTTTAATAGTTACCCCCCCCCCTTCCTAAATGAGTATTTTTGCAACTTGTTGGGGGTCCCAACCTCAGCGTTAGAAACCACTGCCCTATGATTTCTACAACCTGTCCATGACCTCCTGACGAGTCCAATCAGTTATCTAGGAAGGAACTAGATAATTCACTGGAAAACCAGACCGTGACAGTGACTGACATTAAGATGCATCAATGTGACACATTTCTGCCAACAGTATAAAGTCTGTCTCTAGTCAATGTCTCCTAAAACTGTTTTTGTTGCATTGTAGTGAACAAACAGCTCTTGTCTTTGATGGTTTGGTGTCAAGTTGGTACATTGGATTAAGTAAACTTAATGTTTATTAGTCTTTGATTAAATTATGTGCCTCTCTAAACGGATTATTTTGGACCAAGAAATATACATTAAGCTCAATGGAATACAGTTATTGGCAATAGGTCTGTGTTCTAATACTAGTCTATTTGTACTGTAACTAATCCTACATTTGGGTGCCAGACAATCAATGAAAACTGGGACAGGGGAAAGGGGTAACATCCTACATGAGCAGGCCATAGGTTATTCCTTCCCTGAATTTTTAATGTTGAATAGAATTCACTGCCCTCCTGATTTTCAGTTTGTTATAAATGCAGTGACATTATTCAGTGTAATGCCAAGAATGTGTGGATAACCCCCACCCCACCAAAAAAAAAAAAAAAAAAAGGATTTAAGCAGTTTATACACCATTGAGGTACACACTCAAATATGTCAGACATCAGTCTAAGATCTCACAAGTAGTGCAATAGATTCTTGTTTTATTTAACACAGGTCATGTCTTGACACTTTGAAATAACCATTCCCTATGTGCTTTCTGAGAATAGTCACTGTGTTTCATACGTGGAAATGATGACAAAACTACAGTAGTAATTCTATAGGTCTACACGTTCTACTGGGATAACTTGATTTATATTCAAATTTAGGATAATATATATTATCACATACTTTTAGTGTCACTTTTTGACATAAGTATGCACAGATGTTTATTGGGAACCAGGAGTATTTTATGGGTAAACTATAAATGAATAGCAGAATACTACAAAAGGAAATGTGCAACTTGTGATAAAGTACATCCTAGGCACTTGATTTGTGCCATGTATTCTCAATATTATTGTATTTGTCTCCTGTGGTTGGAATCAATGCTCTTTTCTGATCCCAGTAACCTATATTGTCATGAGTAAATGTATCAGACCGTTACATGTTTCATACTTTGTATTTGTTGTAGTGGGGTGAAAGAATGTGTTCTTTACTACAAAATTCATATTGAATTTGCTTGTAGTGAAGCTTTTTTTTTTAAGTTGGCATTCTTATGCACTCCGGTTTTAGAATTACTGTTCCTTTCAATAATGGACATGAAATATGTCCCATTTTATTTTTCTATTGTATTCAACAGCTCTGTTTTCATACAGTTATCTACTCTCATTTTGTAATATTTGTTCTATTGTAACCTATTGCTTTTATCATTAGTAGGCTATGACTATTGAATCAAGCTATACTGTATTAAATACTTATCAACATTTGCTTCTTGGTTGTTTTTTTGGCAGTTCTGCAATTGTAAGTAAATGATTACATTAAAATAAAATGTAATTTAATAAATTGCTTTTAACATGCACATAGACTCCATTAACAGTAATTGTTATATACACAAAGGCATCTCAATTTACACCTTGCACATTTGTAAAAGATGGTAACTAATGTAGCCTACTTTTCAAAGTGTATTCTCAGAATTGTATGGATGGTGGTCGTCAGTGACCAGATATAACATTTAATCGTTTGACTACATGTCTGGGTAGGTTCGTAGTGGTTATTCGGTAACCTAAATGGTGTACAGACCGCATTTACTCTGTAATCCTTTAGCGGGTATTATTTAAAATAAAATGACGTAGTTTATACTATGTGCCAATGCCAACAGAGGGGGGCGTCTCCCAACTATTTTGTTACAAACACGAATCCGGAGTAAGGAGTCTTTTCTGGGTATGTAACAGCTGGTTAAACAAAACAAATTTATGCCTGGCATATGTAAGCAAACTATGTTCATTAGACTATTATTGACTGTTTTGTTTGCAGCACACTGTTGTATCCGAAAATGAATATCTGGGTTTCGATCATAGAAGGCTATAATAGGAAAAACATAACATGGTTGGTCGCAAAAGCTGCAGGGCGTAATTTTTCGGTTGTAAACGACTCTGGTAAAGATTTGAAGTGACGATTTAGGGTTCATCTTCTCTATAAGTCAATATTTTTCTGCAGTGTGCATGTAGCTTGTTTGCAAATGGATCGGTAGGGGGGGGGAGTTGTGAGACAGGTTGGATATTTTACTCCGAATATTGAAGTAAACAAAGAATATAATTTGTAAAACTAATCCATTCTTCTAAACATTAGCCAGTTTACCGTGTTTCTGGATACTTTAAATAGCCAGATTAAACAATGATTCTAATTCTTTATACGCCGTAGTTCCCGTTTCGTTTGACTTTGGCATTGTTTAGTAAGGGCAACTGGATCTCATGCTGCTTGGAAAAGATGCAATGAAGCCGCCCAGGCCTACTTAATCGTTTTTAGCGATATTCGTGTACGGCGTGTTTACCTAATTTCCCATTTTAATGCCACGAGCCCTTTGTTTCACGATCGTTTTGTTAAGCGCAGTATGGGGACAGCAAATAAACAATCGCACGAACAGATGAGCGAGTTGGCTCTGGTAGCGATTTGGTCCACTGTTGTGCAGCCCGCCCCGCAGTGCGTTTCCTCGTGCTTTTGCGTGAAACTTGAAATAGGTTTTTATACTAGCCAACGTTACTAGTATATACGCTGAACCGATACTAGCGGTCAGCGTGACTCAATCGACAGTCTAATGCAGGGCTGAGTGACGAAATTAGCCATAGGCGAGCCCCGCAAACAATTGAGACGGAAAGTAAAACAAGAAGTACGCAATATGGGATATATTTATATTCGAAAATCGGTGTGTCGCAACTCCCGATCACTGCTGAATGTGAAATTCTCTGCTGTGCTCGGGTGGAAGAAGGAATCCCGGGCTAGCGTTTCAACTCCGCCTCTCGTGGGCGATGGCTTATTTAGGAAGTTCCACCTTTTGCGGCTTTGTAATAAGAGGTTTATGCACCGATTGGCTGCAATGGACAGAAAGAGGCAGGGCACAAAAAGCAAGCAAGGAAGACGTCTGTGTGTACACGGGCACGCTCCTTTAAGGGATCAGTTTGGGCGGTAGCATAAGCAGCTGGGCGGAGTTTGTATTCTGTTCAAAATGGACCTTCCCGAGATATTAGCTTCCTGATATGTCCGACGTGAGTGGCGTCTTTCCACCCAGTCGGACAATTTTCACAGTGGGTTTAACTAGACGCCATCCAATATGTAATATAACAGTATACTCCGTCTTTACCGATGCACACCAGTAATGTGCCCGGGAGGATCCCGTGAGTTTAGACAACAGCCCATATACATGTCACGTGTGGCCCAACTCCAGGAAATAAGATATGTTGTAGTTCAAAAAGTACCAAAACATATCCCTCGTGCGATGTATTTCGACGAAAAGCGCACTAGTCTCGTACATGCACTCGGTGACCACTAAACCCTTATATTATTAGATATTGTAATGGAATGAAGTGTGTGTGGTTGTGAAATGTGTTATGGGGGTTGGGCTGCAACATGCTTTTACGGCTATTATTATCTTCAGGAATTCTGGATGCAGTAGTTAGGAGCGCCTTTTTAAATAGTATCGTTCGTTTATCTAAGACATTATTAATGCAGAATTGCTATATGGATTGCAAATTATATCGTCTTTAAACTACTTGATGGCTTTGTCGCGCTTCAACTGAAATGGGCGTGCAAGTAATCCTTGAGTGACATTTCAAATCCACAATAATAAATGATTCAAAACTCCCTTTTGCGGCTCCTCCAGTATAGTGACCAATACAATCGGGCAGAGGGCGGGAATGTGTACAAACCACGCCCCTCACATTCAGCTAACCGAACGAAGATTGTTTTCCTCGGGAGATTTTTACTTGGCAGTTCAGATCTTGGGATTGTTTATTTTAAAATAAAGGCTATGGATAACTTGATTCTCTCAAATTGACACATTCCAAGTTAATCGTTTGACAGCTTGTGTGTTAAAGAATCATCTGCGAACTTCAGCCTGCTGTTTAGGGGAGGGTGAGTTCAGTTGAATTCATTCAGCGGGCTATGGTAGCTAGCTACCGTCAACAAGCGTTTTGAGCAAAGCAGTGTAAATCTGTAATTTTTTACGTCTTGGTCCCTCGTAGGTAACATTACCATGATCTCTCTAACGTCCTATAGTTAGTGATCCTCTATCCATAAGAGAAACCCAGGTCACTCGTAACTGCATGTGCTTTCTGCTAGCCTAGATGTTGGTTCGAGTCGGTCGACTCGTGTTGTTTACATTAGCCAGGTTAGCGGCTACTGCAACTACCTATCTGAAACCTCCCCCAAGAAAACAACTTGTCGGCAAGTTATTCGGGATCATTCGCTGGAGTCCTTTAGACCACATCAACACGGTAACCAGCTAACAGGGCAGGGATGGTGCTTACCTGCAGAAATACATTATGTAATTTGGCTGCACTCCTGCGCCACGCTCTAAATGGCGGGCGTGGAGGAAAGCGTTGTGTTGGAACTCGAGGTCGGTGCTTTTGTTGCTAGGCCATAGGGGCGAATGGGGGAAACCTCTTGTCGGCTCGGTTAATGATCTTTGGCAGCAAGCAGACTGTATTCGCCGCGATAGGTCTACAGTACACAAATGAGACCCAACAGCTTTGTTCTCTTTAGATATGTAATTTGTATAACCTGGTATTCTGCGTCGCTACAATGCACTCGAAGAATCGGAAAAGCTAATGCTAGCAAATACTGGAGCTTGCCAAGAAAACACGAAATTATGACATTCTGCCGATGAATAAATATTAAGAGATTTGAAAATTTCCCTATGCAGCTTTGGTTTCGCCAACGTCATTCATTCAGATCCCACGTAGTTGTTGCTGGCGTGGCTTGAGGAAGTTGTGAATGGCAAGACACCGACGTTCTTACAGGAGCACCTGTTTGTTACAGCGGTGACGTAGGGTGTCTGTAGATTTCATTGGCCACGGAGACTAAGAACTAAGAGTACTAAGATTTTACATTTTGCCACGTTTTTCTGTGACATCAGGGAGACTTGAATTCAGCTAATGTGTGTGGTTTCAATAAAATTATTGGTTTGGATATTGAGTTTTACTGCACACACACGTACACAAATTGCAATGTATTTGTATAAACTACAATTTAAATTATTATTAAATTAAAATTATTAAATTATTATTACGCGCCCCCTTCCTGGTTAATTTTTAAGATTATTTAATGCCATGCAGCGTACACATTTTAACCTTAAATCAATAACCTTTTAACAATTGGCAAAATTCTACATGTAATCAATGAAATGCCGCCCAAGTCTGTTAGTGTTAATCAGGTTCGCGTTGTTTATTCCCAGGTCTCAAACTCACCCGAGTATGAGTTCATAATGAAGCGACGACTGGAGGAACAGGAAACGGTCTTTCCATCCCAGCAGCGACGCCTCCCTGGCAACACGGAGACGTTCCAGCATCGGGCCCTGGCCCCTGCCCCAGCTCCAGCTGTGTATGAGGCTGTGCCCGACAACATGCAGCCCACTGCAGGTGTCCAGTACTCTGTCCCCCAGGGATACCAGGTACCCATCACTACCTCAGCACTGACATTCTCTATGCCACCGCTGTTAATACCAGGTCAATTATAGATGTTAACTGCTCAGAACCTGTATGTATCGCAACACTGTTCTTTCACTCTGGTATGTTGCCAATTGTTGACTCTGGTCAATGAGATGACCAGAGACGACTGTTAGTGCATGGTCTCCCATTTTCCTTCTGCCCTTGTACCATCATGTTTCTAACAGCAATATCTATTTTTCCAGGTTCCAACTGTGGCCCAGAACAGCGGCGGGCATGGGCATACCTCCAGCCCAGCAGTTCATGGGGGATCCCATCACCACAGCCCGGCGGTGCAGTCCCATGGGCCGTCCGTGATGTCGGGTCATGGCCATCCAGCCACACCCCAAGCCCCAGTGCAGGTCCAGCAGCAGTTTCAGAGGCTTAAGGTTGGGTTAAAATGTTTGCTTTGAAGGCTTTTGGCAATGTGATGCATTCTTAATGTCTTGTGTGTTATACTAATTTAGTGTAGTGTATTGTAGACTACATCACATTTGGCTCACTTGTACAATCTTTCTCAGGTGGAAGATGCTTTGTCTTATTTGGACCAAGTTAAGCTGCAGTTTGGCAATCAGCCTCAGGTCTACAATGATTTCCTGGACATAATGAAAGAGTTCAAGTCTCAAAGGTGAGGCCATGGTTATATTTGTCTGATTTGTCTAAAATGTCATTAAGTTAAATAACTTAATTAACCAATGCGTTCTTAAGGTTAATCTACCACATTATGTAATCCTCTTTAGTACAGCCTTCTCCGAAAGTGTAATAGAATTTAAGAGACCCCATTCTCAGTCCCGTGACAGAATTTGGGATTGGAATATGGGTTGTTTTACATTCTGTCTTTATTATAAAACGAGTTACACTGTTATATTTAAACTTTAATTATAAAAAATGGCCTCTTACGGCCATTGGTGTGAGTGTATTAACCAATTTTACGTGTGGTTTACCAGAGAGGGGATTAAGCCTAGCCTAAGACTAAATTCAATGTATATAGAAATCTATTTAAAACACCCTTAGTCTAGTACTAGGCGTAATCCCTGTCTTGGTAACCTGTTCTATTTACTGTCCTAAATACTGCATATTTAATAGGCCGCTACTTTGCCTCTTGTTTTCAGCATTGACACTCCTGGAGTCATCAGCAGGGTGTCGCAGCTGTTCAAAGGTCACCCCGACCTCATCATGGGCTTCAACACCTTCTTGCCACCGGGATACAAAATTGAGGTTCAGACTAACGACCTAGTTAACGTGACCACGCCCGGCCAGATCCACCACATCACGCCCCATGGAATCTCAGTCCAGAATATTCCCATGACAGGAGCGCCCACTCACCACCCGCCTCAGCTCCCAGCTACGACGACCACCACTGCTCCACCTCCGCTAACACAGCCCTCTCCTGCCAAGATGAGCAAGGTGAGTGCCAAGTGCGTTGTGGGGTTATGGGTAGTTGGGAGCAAAAAGTCTTTATAAAGGACTGTGTAGTAGTTTGAAAGGTTGGTGTGGCGTCACCGATGAGCCTACGTGTGCTTTTCTTGTACTAGGAAAATCTTTTCTCTAGAGAGACCTGAAACTATCTAATCTCCTACTGTCCTCGCCCAGTAGGAAAATGATATCACTGGGTACAATTTGTTTTCAATAGGCCCCTGTCAACCAGAGGGCAACATCAAAAGAGCTGAGAAACACAACTTTTGAGAGACATGACCAAAGCCGATCAGATGTAATAATAAAAAACGCATCAGAGGCAATGAGAAGCAATATTGCTTCCCTAAAATAAGAGGAGGGTAGGGTATGCAAGATCCTTCAAGCACCGTGCCAATATAATGTTGGTGTGGTCTCTCTGTGTAGCCGTTGCAGTCTCCGGCCCTGACGCCAAGCAGCCAGAGCAATCCGTCCATACCAGCGTACACGTCTCCGCGCTCCCCGCCCTTGCAGCTCCATACTCCGCTCAGCGGCACCCCCACCGCCCCCCCACTGCCGAACAACCAGCCCGTGGAGTTCAACCACGCCATTAACTACGTCAACAAAATCAAGAACCGCTTCCAAGGCCAGCCTGACATCTACAAAGCCTTCCTGGAGATCCTTCACAAGTACCAGGTTAGTAGAAGAACTAAAAGTCATTCATAGATGCCATACATAGATGAAATGTAGATGCCATAATATCATATGAAAACGTATGTGTATATTAAGTATTCTTTTTGTGTCACTGAACACACTTTGCGACATCTACAGGAGCAGAGGTCATAGGCTATTTGATCACAGGGATTTGAGGGAAATTTAAGAACATTTTAAATCTGTTTTAAAACATTAATAATGTATCGTTGATTTAATTATATCCTTCATTTTGTATATCTATTCCCTGTCTGTATATTTTACTTGATAATTAATAAAATGTATGTATCAATACGAGGGGCTGGAAAATCGAGACAGTATCGTGGAAAAAATATCACAATACTTTTCTTTTGTACAGCCTTAGGGAACACTGTCTTTGGCTAAATAAATGAAATAAAATACAATTATTTGTGTATTAAAATTAAACGGCAATGTATTTTAACAGAAAAATTGTCAACACTAACCTAATGGTTTGACTAATTGTGTATCATGTTATTGTATATTTAAATGTGGAGGTTGTGAATGGAAGTTTGCAGTTTTTTGTTTTTGTATTCAACCATTGTAGAAGGAGCAGCGGAATGCCAAAGAGGCTGGAGGCAACTACACGCCAGCTCTGACAGAGCAGGAGGTTTACGCCCAGGTAGCCAGGCTCTTTAAGGACCAAGAAGACCTGCTGTCAGAGTTTGGGCAGTTCCTCCCTGATGCAAACAGTTCTGTGGTAAGTAAGCATTGGAGGAATGGCACAATTACTCCATGTTGCAAATGCTGCCTAGAGTCACCAAAGGCACACAAACATAAGCAGTGCCATTACTTAATCAGGATTGACTGAGTTTCTGCTATTCCCCTGTTATTTCTTAGTTCCCCTGAAGTAGCACATGTACAGATTCAGGCAGTCGTTGAGTTTAATGACACCATAATAATGCCTTTTTATGTCATGACTTCAGCTGCTAAGTAAGACCACAGCGGAGAAGGCAGAGTCTGTACGGAACGACCATGGCGGAACGGCCAAAAAGATGCAGCTCAACAACAAACAGCGGTCCAACCAAAACGGCTGCCAGATCCGCCGCCACCCAGCCACTGGTAGCACACCACCCGTCAAGGTACACGGGCCCTCTCTGATTAGCACGACATGCTGGAATCAAGACTGTTTCAAGTCATGTGTCATTTTCTGTCATGGTTTTTGTAAATATTGTTCCCAATACCTTGCTGGCAATGTTACAGAAGAAGCCCAAGTTGCTGAATCTGAAAGAGTCCTCGGTGTCAGAAGCAAGCAAACATGGAGTCGGCACAGAATCTCTGTTCTTTGAGAAGGTGAGTTGGGAGTGTTCTCTGTTTATTTATTTTATATATTGTTTTTAGATATCTCGCCTTGAATATAGAGACTCTTTTTAATAGAACGGAGTTCATTTCAGTTAAGATTTAAAAAAACACTCCCCTGAAACAATGCAAGGTTTTTGTTTAACACAAGCTTCTTCTGTAGTTATATGGTGTTTTTATTTGCAGTATGCCTAGTGAATCCACTATACCACAGTGTATTGTTCTGAAACAATATTACATAAAATCAGACTCAAGGGTCTAATACTGTACTGTTTTGCACCAGATGAAAATGTCGATATACCCTCTCAGAAACCCTTTCCCCTGGTGTGAACGTAGGTGCGCAAGGCCTTGCGAAACGCAGAGGCGTACGACAACTTCCTGCGCTGCTTGGTCATCTTTAACCAGGAGGTGATCTCCAGAGCTGAACTGGTCCAGCTGGTGCTGCCCTTCCTGGGGTGAGTTTTTAAGTCATCCCATACATGCCCCTTTCCTAATGGTCCTTTTTGTTTTGACAGAGTGTGGTTAATGTCCTCTGTGGAAGAGCTGTGCAAATAAACCCGACTTGTTTTTAACTCTCCCAAACAGTAAATTCCCAGAGCTGTTCAACTGGTTCAAGAACTTCCTGGGATACCGAGAGATTTTGGCCCATATCGAGGCCTACCCCAAGGAGCGGGCCACTGAGGGTATTGCCATGGAGATCGACTATGCTTCCTGCAAGAGACTGGGCTCCAGCTACCGAGCACTGCCCAAGAGCTACCAGCAGCCCAAGTGCACTGGCAGAACCCCACTCTGCAAAGAGGTGAGAAGAAGAGAAGATCAAACCTGTACAATTAACACAATCGCTGTCCATTATTTCGGGCTTCAGAAAGAAGTGGAAACTGCTGTTTCCAGAAAGCCTCAGCACTAACAACGTTAACGCCTCTCCCCTACTCATAGTTATGAACCCAATCATTCAGTTTGCTGGTAGAGCCAATCTCTACATCAGCTCTTCCACAATGAAATGTAAACACAGGTACATTTTGCACAATATCATTTTATTTGTCTAGTGACAGATGATATGTTTAATTGCCATTGATATTGTTAATGTTGAATTTAAAATACAGCGAACGCTGTATGCAATAAACTAAACTGGTACTAAACCTTTTTAAATGCATGCATCAATCATTATAATCACATTTCACCTAGCGCTCCATTTATTTTTACCTATATCTACTTGTATCTACCATATTTTCCCTAATGTATATTGTAATAATCAAATCTTTTGTCTGGGATGAATTGAGTTAATGTTACTGTTACAAGTTATTTTTTTATTATGTTTTGCCTCCCTGGAATACATTTATAGAGCCTAACCAGCGGGCAAGTGGCTATCCCTAGACCCAAAACTGTAACTGTCAGATTTGACGTTTATGGTTTTCCTGCTGTGTCCAGGTCCTAAATGACACCTGGGTATCCTTCCCATCCTGGTCTGAGGACTCCACGTTTGTCAGCTCCAAGAAGACCCAATACGAAGAGCACATCTACAGATGTGAGGATGAACGCTTTGAGGTGAGCACAAACACGTTAGGCCTCTGATGACCGCAGGACTAAACTTCAATCTTCACGATTGCAAGGCGCCAACTCCTTGAGAATTCAGATTTCAACTCCTAAAAGTTGAGAATTCAGACGCTTTTATCCAAAACGACTTACAATTGGTACACTTGAACTGGTTAACCACCAGTTTTTGCAAGCACATAACATTCTTCCAGAATAAGCGCAGCATCATGTTACAATGCTACTTTACCTATACATTTGCAGAATATTACTCATTCGCTCCTCAAACAGTCAATAATTGCTAACGGCAAAGTGCTTAATATTCTAAGAGCTGATTTCGAATTGTCCTGAAGGTAGAAAGATGGAATTTTTTGTGTATATTTATGTTTTTAGTTTTTATGGCTTTTATAGAACAGTAGGAGGGGAAATCCCCATACGCAAAACACACACAAGCTGTCACAACATCCATGGACATGAAGGTGTGTAAACTATGGGGGCAGGATAGTCTAATGGTCTGGATGTCTGACTGCCGGCTGAACGGGGTTCATCCAAAGCCAAGTGGTTATTGATAAAAGTGACCTCATCTGTAAAGAACATCTCTGTGCCCCTTCCCATAGCTGGACGTGGTGCTGGAAACCAACCTGGCTACAATTCGGGTCTTAGAGACAATACAGCGGAAACTGTCCCGCATGTCTGCTGAGGAGCAGGCCAAGTTCCGCCTGGACAGCACCCTGGGGGGCTCCTCTGAGGTGGTGCACCGCAAAGCCATCCAGAGGATATACGGGGACAAGGCCCCGGACGTCATCGACGGGCTAAAGAAAAACCCTGCCGTTTCTGTTCCCATTGTGTTGAAGAGGTATGTGCTGAATGAAGATACAGAAACCACGCAATAGCAGGACTTGTCATGCTCTGTTTAAATTACAGTGTTAAATCTGCTTTCGAATTGTCCTGAACAGCGATATTCTGTTATCAGTGGAACTTCTGGATAATAGTGTTTTGTTTTTTTTTGTTTTTTGTTTTTATGAGCTTTGTGTTTATTGACATTTACTTCATTCCACATGATCCCATTAGACTCGTCTGAAACGTGTGTTTTCTGCTCCATTTGTCCAGGTTAAAGATCAAAGAGGAAGAGTGGCGGGAAGCCCAGAGGGGCTTTAACAAAATCTGGAGGGAGCAGAACGAGAAGTATTACCTCAAGTCTCTTGACCATCAGGGTATTAACTTCAAGCAGAACGACACCAAATTGCTCCGCTCCAAGACGTTACTTAACGAAATCGAGAGCATCTACGACGAAGTGAGTCTTCTGGTGCTCCTGTTTTTTTTTTTTTTTTTTTTTTTTATTCAGATAGCCGTGCTTCTTTCTTAAAGGTATACTCCTCGCTTGCGTCCTAGTGACAAATGTCTGCCTCAGCCCAGCTGTTTGAAACACAGCTGTTTAGTGTAGGTGGGAAGAGATAGAGAACTATATGAGCCTATGACAGCTGTAGGGGGAGGAGTAGAGAAGACGGTGGCGGGAGGCGACTGCATTCTGCAGCATTTCAAACCAGAAGTGTACTTTTTTTTTTTTATATTCCTCCATCAGTGGTCTCCCATCAAATAATCGCTACCATTAAGACGTTGTGAATAGAAAGGATAACTCACCGATTGCTCCCCCTGCAGCGCCAGGAGCAGGCCTCCGAAGAGAATGCCACCCCGCCCGCGGGCCCCCACCTGACGCTGACCTACTCGGACAGCCAGATCCTGGAGGACGCCGCGGCCCTCATCATCCACCACGTCAAGCGGCAGACCAGCATCCAGAAGGAGGACAAGTACAAGATCAAGCAGATCATCTACCACTTCATCCCCGACATGCTGTTCACCCAGCGCGGCGAGCTCTCCGACGCTGAGGAGGAGGAGGAGGAGGAAGAGGAGGAGGAGGACATGGACGTGGAGGAGGGCGCCTCCAAAAAGCACAACGGCGTTCCCGGCGGCGGGAGCCCGTCCAAGTCCAAGCTGCTGTTTGCCGGCAGCGCGGCCCAGAAGCTGCGCAGCTGCGACGACGCCTACAACCTCTTCTACGTCAACAACAACTGGTACATCTTCCTGCGGCTGCACCAGACGCTGTGCTCGCGCCTGCTCCGGATCTACGGCCAGGCGGAGCGGCAGACCGAGGAGGAGGTGCATGAGCGGGACTGGGAAAGGGAGGTCCTGGGCCTCAAGAGGGACAAGAACGACAACCCGGCCATCCAGCTGAGACTGAAGGAGCCCAGTGAGTGACAAGACTCGTTAAGGACTTTCACCCTTACTTTTTGTTTGTTGTTTTTCTTTTCTTTTCACACTAGAAAAATGTCTAGGCATAGTCTAGCGGCCTGGTTCTGCTTGAGCAACCCCTAACCCCTACTTGCGCCATAGTAGTTTTATTTGTACTCTCTGTCAGACCAAAACGCAAATACTAATACATATTTCCTGAAAAAATTAGATTTTTCAGAGAAACATCAATAACACTTTCTATATCAATAACACTTCTATTTTTCTATAACAAAAATGTCAGTTTTATTTGGTGACAATTTCTTGCTAAGTTTAAGCCATCTAAATATTATTTTTTTTTTCTAAAGTCCAAGTTTTTTGCTCCCCCGAAAAGTATAAATGAATGAATTATGGTTCTCTCTTTTAGTGGAAATCGAGGTGGAAGACTATTACTCAGCGTTCCTAGAGATGGTTAGGAATCTACTGGATGGGAACATGGAGGCCTCCCAGTACGAGGATTCCCTCAGAGAGATGTTCACCATCCATGCTTACACTGCCTTCACCATGGACAAGCTCATCCAGAGCATCGTCCGACAGGTAAGCGCTGATTCACGCCTACACGTTGCAGTGTATTTTCTTCATATGGTTGTCTTAAGTTGTCATTACAGCTGGAAATATCAGCACCACAACCATATAATGATAGTCTTCTTAATAAGTCAGTGTGAGATTGTTATAACTCAGTGGTTATCACAATAGAACGCCACCAGTTCTTCTGTAGTGGTGGCTATCTCCCACAATGTGTATACAAAGTGTATACAGGCATCCTGTGTTAACGTTCACTTTGGGCAGAGGAATGTCTAGTATATTCATCTCACTTGCTCTATCCCTCCCGCCCATCTCTCCATCTAGCTCCAGCACATGGTGAGCGATGAGATTTGTGTCCAGGTCACCGACCTCTACCTGGCTGAGAGTGCGAATGGAGCCACAGGAGGCACCCTTCCCAGCCAGCCGTCAAGGAGCTCGGCAGAGGCCACGTACCAGCGCAAAGCTGAGCAGGTCATGTCCGATGAGAACTGCTTCAAGGTATGTGCTGCAATAACATATAGGAATGGATTTCTTTTTTTCTTTTAATCAATACTTGAAGGCATTAAGAAAAACACTACGTTTCCAAAAAAGTTTTTTTAAGACATTATGGAGATGTTTATTTAATAACCCAAATTATGGAACTTAGGAAGCAGATGCTGCATTAATAATATTCGAAGAATATCTGTAAAACTCGTATTGACCAGATTTAATGGGTTTACATTAATTTCAGGCGTGTGTGAATCCACATTAAGAAAACTCAAGAACACTGTTTTCTCTCTTAACATGGATTTGACCTTACTGTTCCCCCCTCCGCCCCTCCAGCTAATGTTCCTGAGGAACAGAGGGCAAGTCCAGCTCACCGTGGAGCTGTTAGACACAGAAGAGGAGAACTCAGACGAACCCATGGAGGCTCAGGTAACAGGCGGACCACCCTCATCAAGCAATACTGGCTTTTCCCTGAAATACAATGTAAAAAAATAATAAAATAAATAACACAGCCAATCAGGAGGTCCCAGCCACCCGATTACAACATTGTCAGCAGCTGGCCACAATAGGCATTGGCTTTCACAGTACGCCAAACACCACTTTGCCAGCCTGCAATGATTTTATTTGTGGTTGTCTTGTTTACCTAAAGCAGGAGTGGCTAATAATGCTAACAAATATGACAATATTGACCCACACACTAACTTTATCTCTCCCCCGCCACTGGTGACTGGTAATCTTATTGACATTTTATCAGTAGGCCAACCATTTGGTAAGGCTGCTAGTACACGAGAGGTCTCCGGGTGTTAATGTTGTCTTGTGTTTCCAGCGTTGGCCTGACTACGTTGGGCGTCACCTAATTTCAGAGTCGATCTCCCCTGAGCTACGGGATCATCTTGCTCAGAAGCCTGTGTTTCTACCAAGGTAAGAACGCCCCAAGGTTATTACAGTTTTGCATTTTTCATTATTTTTTATTTTATTTTGACTTTCAAAAATCTTTGTGTGTCTCAAAGATGAAAACAAAAGACATTTTCTTTATAATTTTAGTTTATTTTAGTTAGTTTTGCAAACACAATACGTTTTCAGTTAATCTCTTTTTTTGTAAAGTTTTTTTCACTCCTAACAATAGAAACCTACTCCCATTGTAGTGTTTGTGTGTGTGTGTGTGTGTACTCTCTGACCAGTCCTTTTTTAAATGTAATGACCAAAATCATTTGAACAAGATAAACTATTGAAGTTACTTGTAAATTAAAACTGCACTGAGCTACTTTTCTACTCAAGGATGAGTGTCTAACCATTTTGCCATCTGTGAGTTTATCATTGCAATAAACTAGCCAACTCTGTATAGGTTGTACACACTGGGCTGCGGACAGACCTATCCACCTATTTATTATTAATAATAATTAAGAATTGGCAATGATCTTTATTCATTCCCCTGGAAATAAATCTACTTTAAAATATTTTTAAAATCCTTTTTAATGGGAGTACAGGGTCAGCCTGGCTTGAAGAGGTCTGCCTGTGTCAGGGATCAAACTCATCACTTTTTAACTGGGAGACCGTCCCCCAAGATAGAAGTGAACTCCACATACATAGGCTCAGAGATATAGAGGTTAAATTGGGTTGAATACTATGTATTTACTATGCCTTCTTAATGTGCTTTTTATGTGATGCTGCTTTCGTGACAGCATCAACTGTGACCCATCACTTCATTCCGCATTATCCACCCTCCAATGTCACGCCCTTTCACTTTTCTCCAGGAACCTGCGGCGGATCAGGAAGTACCAGAAAGGCCGCGAGCAGCTGGACAAGGAGGCCAGCGAGGGTGGCAAAAAGTCCCTGGAAAAGGAGAAGATCGAGTGCATGTTCAAGCTGAACTCTTACAAGATGGTGTACGTCTTCAAGTCAGAGGACTACATGTACCGCCGCACTGCCCTGCTGCGAGCCCACCAGGTATTTACTAACTGTACACACTTGACCTTAAAGGTACACTCCTGGATTGTACTATGGTGCCCCCCAGAATCTCACATTTCCCCAATAGCTCACTTGTTCACTTTTTGAATAATAGGCAGGTGCCATTAGTGCCCGTTCAATATAACCTGTAGGTGTGTCTTGAGCAGCAACACAACACTGAACATCCTGTCCCCGGTCTCCTCTCCCTCCTGTCAGTGCCACGAGCGGGTGAGCACGCGGCTACACAAGCGCTTCCAGGCGTGGGTGGAGTCGTGGGTCAAGGAGCACGTCACTCGCGACATGAACGCCGAGACCACCAAGTGGCTGATGGGCGAGGGACGCGACGGCCTGCTGCCATGCACCACCACCCGCCATCCAGAAATCCTCCACTGCATGAACATCAACAAATACCGTGTCAAATACGGCCCCCCCACCAAGGCACCATAGCCACCGGGTGGAGGGGGGAACACAGGGGACTCTGTGGGTTGGAGTGGGGGGCAGATGTCACAAAATGTCAGCAGTAGGGAAGTACTGACGGCAGCCTCTTAACACGTTTTTAAAGCTCACACGGGAGCACAACTAAGCTAGCTACCCTGTACGTTGCATCCAGGGCGGCAGGATTACTGATTTGTTTTACCAGCGTTTTTAGCTGGGCCCACTTTCTCTGCGGGGCCTTTTGGTGCCAAAACTTAGGAACCGTCACATTCCAGTCACATCCCCGGGCTCCTACCAGCACTCCAAGCTGCATCTTAAGATAACCTTCCTTTGGGTTTAGGAAAGGGGCAGCCTTTATCATGTGAGTGAGAGACTGGTAACTTTTTAAGTCACCGCTGAGCTGAGGTTCGGTACAGAGAGGCACAGTCTTATGTAAAGCCATCAGAAGCTCAGTCTAATCATGGAAGCGGGAATTATTTGTTTTACTATAGTATCTGTGGAAATAGGTTGGTGGACAAGTGCACTTATTTAGGAAAAGGACAACATTTTTTAGAGTATTTTTGCCCCACGTTGAAGGCTGGGAGGAGCTTAACCAAGACTGGCTCGGGAGAGATTTGGAACAGATCCTGCGTTAAGGCCAAATCACTCTGTACCTATCACTAAAGGGGAAGAGGGCCACATTACCTTCTCCAAAACAAACTGCAGCATTATAAGACAACGTGCCTGAGTCCCAAACAGTATTGTCTGGTTAACAGCAGGAAGCACTGTTGCGTTTTATGTAAAAAAAAAAAAACTAAAAAAAAATGGCAACACTGTTTGGTCTCAGACTGTAAAATTGTATATCTTGTGAATGTCAGATACTGACATGTATTCAGTGTATGTGTTGTGTGTATATATATATTATATATAGTTCTATTAACACAAATGATCCTGGCCGCCCTGGAATACAGCTTTTTTTTTTTAAACAGAAGTTGCTGGCAATGCCCTCCGCCAATACACCAGCTCATTCTCAGAAACACACACACAAACAGACAGCTCGCATTCTGGGTGGAACACACATGGCACTCGCTGTAAATACACTGTATATAGTCTCAGACTTTTTATGACAGATCTGTGTTGTTGTGCTAGTTATACTTTCAAGCTTACTGTTGACTCCAGTGATAAATGACTAAAGTTAGTATGTATATGGAAAAGGCAAAAATGCAAGACCATTTATTACTGTTTTTACCAAAGGGAGTTGATTACAAGAATAGCTCCCCCCCTTTTTTGTGTGTACCTTTTTTTTTTTATTTTTTTTTTTTTTTTTTTTTTTTTTTTTTTTTTTTTTTTTTTTTTAATTTTTTTTTTTATTTTTTTTTTTTTTTTTTTTTTTTTTTTGTCTTTTTTGTCTTTTTAATTTCTGTAGTAAAAAAAATCGTTGAAAAGTAGAAATATATCCAGGTCTTTAAGTTTTTATATATGAAAATAACTTGATAATTTTTTAAAATGTGACCTATTTGAATGCTACATGAGGTGATTTATTCACTGCTCCTAGGATTTACATCCAACCAGCGCCGTCTGTCGATGGGGTGCCAGTTAAGTTCTCAAAAGGTCTTCACCACAGTCTGGCGTTGCGATGCACGCCCTGCTTCCTGGATAGATTTCTGCTGAAAAAGACCACTCGATGCCATATTTTTGATAACTGAAAAAGTCACACCCGCATGTCTTTAGTCTCTTTATTTAGGCGTTATTTAAAGTAAAAATAAAAGGATATTTGTAGCTTACCTGCCGCTTTGTTTCTGAGGATGTTTTTCTTTCTTTCTTTGTCTTAAGTGGAGGGATTCATGTCCAATTAGGCACTTTTTTTTTTTTTTTAAATACAATATTATTCAATATAATACATTTACATTTATTTGTTTGTCTTAGTAATTCTGCATGTTGTAGTGCACCAATACATATTGTAGTCGCACCAATAACCACATGATAAGAGGTCTATAACCCATAAATTTAATAGAGTAGCTGGTTATGAAAAGATCCTGATCACCGTTCAAACTGTATTCCTGTCTTATCCAGCAGAGGAAGCTAGACAACCATCAAAGCTGTTTCTCCTGACGTTGTAATGATCTTCATGACCCATGCATGCTGGGAACATGAAAAATACAACTTCTAGAAATCACATACTCTATAATTCATTTTAATGTCATCATATATGAAATATAGGTTATCTCCAAGTAATTTTCAGCCCTTTGAAACAACTTTGAACAATAAAGCACATATTTTAGTGTTGATAGTGTTTATTGTTAGAAAGGAAATGTAAAAAAATAACCCAACCCAAAATGTTTTTTCTTATCCACCAAATCCCTCCCCTATGGTACTTGTAGTCTTTTGTGATTTGTAATGCGGCTCTATTTGATGCAGTAAAAGATGAGACGGCAAGGGCATTATTAACCTTTTGTAACCACTGAGGCATAACGTATAAAGTTTTCTGGCAGCTTGGCCCATGACCCAGATCTGATGAGGAGGACATGAGGGGAACAACTCCCTCCAGGGGGGGGAACTGCAACACAACCTCTGCCAGGCCTCGGCGGGTGGTCTGCATACAGTGAAGGTAAGCACAGAGGTGGGAGGCTGACCCGGACGCTAGAACTCCAAACCCCTCACTAAGCCAGACCCTCTCAGCTCTGAAGCCTTGATGAGGAGCCAGACCGACACATGCCCATAAAGCCCGCCACATCTCCAAAGAGGTAATGAGTTCCCCTCAAAAAGAACACCCGAGTGAGTGAGTGAGGGGGGGGGGCTTTTCCCAAAGCTCTTCTGTGTGATTACCCCTTGGAGTGCACACTCCCCTCCCTCAACAGCTTTCAGCTCTCTAATGGCTGTGCTTCCGCAACTTCTGACTCGCTAAGTAGTCCTTTTTGTCACAACTACAAAGATAGTGTTGTTTTTCAAGCTTGGAGGCCTTGGCACTTGCAATACAGAGCAATTAACTCACAAAAGATGGCCACGTAGCATTCTGTTTCTTTATGCTTCTCTGCTTGCGTGTCTTGTAGCTTCACTACCTGCAAAAATGCTCTTCAGACTAGAAAGGACTCTGGCTAGATACTTGACGTATTGTCCAGTAGGCTATAAACCAACCAGTAAGCCAAATTGTAAGTGTTGTGGCCTGTGTTAAACTTTATAGACCCTATCCTTAAATGTGTAGCCTTAAGTCAAGTACTTTTTGGAAGAGATGGTGGCAGTTATAGTGATATTAGTAAAGTTTTGTGAGGGCTGTAAAAATCCCTCAGAGATAAGATGCATTTATCTGAGAAACTGTTAATACCACAAGGCACTGTAATAAGTTTCCACCGCTCTGTCTACTAAATGGATAATTCCTCTGCGTTGCCCAGGGCCTGTTTTCCCTATCTGAATGTGCAGTTTGAGGGGTTGGGCTGATTTGTCTAGATGATGAGAGAAAGCGGCTCCTCCTGCAATTCCCCCCGCTCTCCACCACAGTAAAGGGATTAGCAAGGTCTAACACTTACATAACCACTGCAGCCTCCTGTACTGCACAGACGCTCATTAAAAGGCAAGAAGTTTTAACTGCATAGAAGAGACTTTCTCCACCCTGTGGTGCATTTAAAGGTCTACTAAGACAGTGTTTCCCAAATTGGGGTGTACGCGTACCCCTAGGAGGTACTACACTGGATTTAGTGAGAAAAATGGGAATCACAATCCCCTGAAAGGGAATCTTAGTCATAAATGTATAAAAAACATTAGTGTTGTCTCACATGCGGTCTTGTTTCCTGTATATCCGCTTGATCCATGGATCATGCATAGGCATTTGTGCATGGTTGTCTCTCTCTGAATGCTCTGAATATGAGCACCTCGCCTCTTGGGAAAGCTGTATATGTTGGAGTTTTGCATTGCTAAATATATCTCAAGATGAAAGTCATTGGAGATGTCGTAAGCAAAAAGCATGGGTAATTTAATGTGACAGCACCGCCACACACGTGGTTAAGTGACCTTTTCCATTCTGCCTCAGATTTTATATCCAGTGTTTTCATTCACAAATATAGTAAGTTTGAAGGGACATTATGTGCTTTATTTTGCATGATACATTAGTCGGTGTCCATCACATTACTCGGTGTCAGCCTTGGAATAAAAGTGGGGCCCTTGGTGCCCCAGGAAACTCTGGGAGCCCGAGAAGAGCCTAAATGGTACAAATGGGAAACTTTTTCACAAAGTGCTGCTGCTCTCCACTGTACTCACAGAGGGTCCCACTGTTCGGTGCCCCGAGCTTTGCAGTAGGACAGCCGGAGGGGCCCCTGTGGGCACTCGGCAACAATCTCTTTATTCAGCTGTTTGGGCCGGCCTTCTGAACAGCAGCTCGTCATTAAATTAACATCACAGCAGGCGCGCGCCCTGGCTCTTGGCTCCCCGGAGCATTGTGATGCACTCAGGGGGAAACTTATTCTTTCACTGTATACCAGGTCAAAAAGCAGGAGCGGCACATACTCACACTGGCAGCCTTGGCATTGAGGAATGGGAATGGCCGCTGTGCCACTGTGTTAGCCGGAGTGAGGCCGAGCACTGTAAAGACAACATTCTAATCCCTGGAAGCCGTGAAAGACGGAGACAGATTTTCTCTTTTTTTTTTTTTATTTATTTATTTTTGCTTTTGATGTTGTGCCACTTTCCTGCCATCGGGGCAGGAGTGTAACCCACGCCAAGGCAATTGTAGGGGTGGTGGGGGGTGCCACAGATTTTTACAGTGAAAAGGCAAAAGCTAGTAATGTCCGAGGGTATGGGTTAATGGATTGTGCATCTGCTCAGAGGAAGTTAACCAGTGTCTATAGCTGGGCTGTAGCACCTCAGATCACTGTAGATCACAAGAAGTAGGCCTAATTGGTATTTAATCTTTCAATAAGGTCATTTGACATTCATTTGACACTGTAGACTATAATATTCTCATGGACTTGACTTGAAACCTGAGTTGGCTTTTCCAGCCAAGTTCTAAACTGTTTCAGGACCTATCTAACAGGCAAAAGTTATCTGACCAAATCTCTGAGATGGTGGATATAACATGCAGTGTTCCACAAGGTTTAAGTCTGGGCCCCGTGTTGTTTAGATTATATAATGTTACCTCTTGGAAGCATCATTAGGAAACATGGTATTAAATTTCACTGCTATGCAGACGATACTCTACTTTAAATCTCTGTGGATTCATAAAAAGGAATCTAAGTTGTACATATTTTTATAATATTCATACTGGTATATCAATTTGTCCCAATAAAATCCCCTTCACACCCGCAAGGCAACGCCACTTGCGTCTTCATCGCTGCCATTTCTCTCAGAAACCCCACAATAAGTAGGCCTACAGTAGTGCGACGGTCAATGCGTACCTCATGTTGTAGGCCTACTCTGAATTTAAAAAACCTGATGAAATGATCCCTTTAAAATGCAGCTGTGGCTTTACTCCCTCTGTGGTGAAGGGGCCCTATTTTTAAACATTGGACTGTATTTGCACTTGTCTGTCTGCTCTTATCTTGCCGCACCATTCTGTTTTTAATCTTATTGGCTTAGCACTGTGTCAGACACAAAGACTTGTCTCTGGAGGCTGTCTGGAAGGGGACAGTGGCAGCGAAGGATTGCTGCTGTGGGGGACTGGAAGGATTTGAATGTGCTGGGATGTGCTATTACCCCAAAGGCTATCAGGTTTGTCAGGAGTAGGGAGTCCTTTGTGTTCATCGGGAAAACACAGAGATATATAAATACAAAAAACAAGTAGATTGTTATACTTTTAGTCTTTGTTTATAGTGCATAACACGTTTTGTATTATTTGATCTCTAAAGGCTTTAGACTACACAACTACACTAGTTTTAGAAACAAAAGTTGACCTGAGTTTCTATCATAATATTGCTCACAGCACCACTACGCACGAGCACAAAGCATCACTCTACTACATTGTTACTATTGTCTGTGCATACTTCATCTGCATCTGATTATGGGTATGTAAATGACAAGTAGAGGCGAGATCTCTGTCCCACTTTTTTATTGTTGTTTGCCGTTTAACATGAACTCCTAATAGATGGGTAAATTGACTACTGTTTAAACAAAATGAGGGTTGGAAATATGGAAACTGAGCAGCTACTAAACTTGTAAGAATACACCACAGGCCACAGACGACTAGATTACATAAATATTTCTGCTGTATGTGTGTAGACTATGCATTCCTAATCGTATTAGCATGAGACGGTGTGGTCAAGCTGAAATGGGTTCTGGTGGATCCAACTGGGTTTCTGTCCTGGATGTTCACTCTGGTCTCGGTAAGGATGCACCGCTTCACTCCCGGATGTAAATCCGTGTGCACACAACATCGTCTGCCCCAAAAGTCTAGAGAGCAAACAGAAAGAGTAGAAAATGTTGACATTTTTCTTTTTCCTCTATGAGAGAGGATATTTATTATAATCAACCAGATGCGCTAGTCGCCTTCCACAGCATGATATCAGTCAATTCTGTTATAGTGTGACTGCCAGTTGGAACCCCTCAAAGGAAGGCAAATAGTATTAACTTCTGTAGCCTAATTAAAAAGCACCGCCGAAATTACTATGGCCCATCCAAAATTAAAATCAGTTGTTCAGTAAACAACTGAAAACAGCGCGTTTATTTCTTTAGTCAGGTACTCAGGTATTTATTATTTAGTTGTGTTAGGTGTATTTTAACTTTTTTTCTTCTATTTTTCTATATCTGTTTATCAAAGTGAGGTGGTTCATGGTTCACAACTGTGCATTTTCACTTCTTTGGGGTACCAAAACGGAAACAAAGAAACTACACAATAGTTTTGTAAAGCTATAAGAAAACTTGAGAAAAACTACCTTTTTTTGCATTCAATCCCTTCAGTACGCAAGTCTTCAGAGCTTGATTTTTATTCCCTGATAGGCCAACACTTGTATTTTCAGTTTAAACTGAAATTTTGCAAGACTTTACCTGAAAGTGTTTACACGCTACACCAATTTAACGGAACATGAACATTTTATGGAAATGTGCTCCATTTACAGTGTGATGTGTCAAAGACAATCAGACAGTTTGTCTGGGTGCTGTGAAAAAGATATTTATTATATTTATAGTTATGATTCAAATCCATTTACCCAACCCCTAACATTTGAGCATCTGATTTCTAAAATGTCTGGGAAAACTGTCAACATGCATGGGGAGTATGGTTAAATTATTTAAGACCTAATCATGCAACACACATAATAACTATAATAACTCCAAAAAGTATTGAAATAGAACCATCAGTATCTTCTGTGACCTGGTATTGTAAAGTTTATTTGCAAGCTAAATGATGAACAATCTGTTACAAAAGAGTCACAGGATTTGGTTTCTTAAGATGCAACTGAGGTAAACATCATGAGACTGAATCAAACCCGACAGTGGGCCTTCTGATGTTTTCTGTAAAGCCACAGAAACCCAACATGAACTGAGCAGATGCCCCGAGCTAGCCATGAGTGTTTACCTGATGTATTTCTGATGTGCCTGTTAGTGTGTGTGACCATCGGTGGGTTTGTGTCCGCGTACTGAGGGTTGGGTACTGAGGGTTGGGTACTGAGGTGAGAGAACAAATTCTGTTGTGTTGTCACAGCTCAGCCAGATCGATGCTTTCCATTTGTGTGTCACCTCTTGGCCTCCTCTCGGGCCCTTCAGACTGAACATTACACAAGCACCGCGGCCCTAACACTTGGCTACGCTCTGCTTTTATTACCCAGACACCGGTTTTCAAAGTGGGGGTCTCTGGTCGGAATTTCTTAATCCACATCCACCGGCATAGCTTTAGCATTTCTGATGGTTCCCCGACGGCCACAGAGTAGAACGTGGGAGCAGCGCGCAGAAGACAGGCTCCAGAGAACTGTTTGTCAGTCCGTTGGTCTCGTACCGCACCCCTGCACAGCGTTAAGAGGACTTTGGACCCGCTGACTCCCAGTCACGTTAATCTGGCTAAATACACGTGGTATTACTGCCTTGTCAGCGTGGAGGCTGCCCTCATTCTCCTTTTTCACATTTCTCTGTGGGAAGAATGAAAGCTTGGCTTCAAAAGAGATGCCCCCCCCCCTTTCATTTCCTTTACGCACAAACCTCCCAGGTGATTTCATATACTCCCTGCTTCAGTGTAGAGCCCACACCTTGGACTGGGAACACTTGCCACTTTTATATCCCGTCTCACCGCATTTAATGTCCCCTCAAGTGCCCCCTGCACATACACACGCACCCCAGTGCAGACTTACCATAGAGATTAGCCAACACTAATCCTACAAACCTGTCTTTTATGTGTCTTTCTGTATTATTTGACGGCGTGTGTATACACAGTATTTGTTTGTGGGTTCTATAGAAAAATATTATATAGATAAATAGGTTAGACACCTCTAATCAATTTGGAAACAGTTACTCCCACCATTGTGTTACTGAGTATTTTTTAACCTGGTGTACAGGTACTGTATATCAGTTCCAAATAAATATATACATGCTTTTTCGTAGTTTTAGTAGGTCAGTTGGGTACTCACCAGTATAAGCTCATCGCCGTTCAGCTCTCTGGTCCAGTAGGTTTTGGGACCAACTCCTTCCACCAGAGTCTGCCTACAGTGGATCTTTTCTTCTGTCTCCCAGGTGGCAAGGCTCTGCAAGTGGTTTAAAAAGGATGACTAATGACTGGTCTAAGTCAGTAATGACGAACGACAGATATCCTAGGTAACTATAGGGGTCATTTAATTTTTGGGACATTTAGAAAGGCTGAGGAGGAGACCACATGGTGAAACTATGGCGGTAGAATTATTAACTAAAACCCGGTTGGTTAAAGAGGCATGTAAGACATAAAGAGAAAGCACTGTTTTTCTGGATATGGTGTGGTGATTTTAAGAGTAGGCTACATTTGTTTATACATGTAAATGGACTCTTGCAGCAAAATATTATATAAAAGAAGTGCTGGATGGTGACAGCTTGTCATTTAAAAATACAAATACAATCTTTAAAGTTCTGTAGTGCTCGTTGCTCCGAGTCGAAGCCTTGAAGTCAGGAGTTAATCACCATATCAAAGGTAAGCTAAAGCCATTGGGGATCCCCGCAGACTTGCATACATAGCCTTTGCTAGGCTGAACGGAGGTTCTCTCTTTCTTTCTTTCCTTCCCCAACTGCTTTTTCCTTCCTAATAAATTTACATTTACAGCATTTAGCAGACGCTTTTATCCAAAGCGACTTACAATTAGTACATTTGTCAACAATTGAACCGGTTAACCACCAGTTTTACAAGTAGATAACATTCTCCAAAATAAATAATAAATGCAGAACCCAGTAAGTTAATAATCAACTACACTAATATCCTTCTCTGGTGAAGACTTGGATAGATTTGCCCTAATTCTCTCTATTACACACAAACAAATACACAAACACACACACACACTCCCTCAAGCCACTAAACAACATTATCCGAGCTTGTGCACACACAGACAGGCCTATAGGGACTCACACAAACACACAGCCACACAAAGGAAAAACATAAACAAAACCCCCTCCGCTCTGTTGGCTTAGGTTTAGTCACACCAAAGTCATGTCCATTACCTCTCAACAACAAAGACTGTGTCTACAGCTGAGAACATCTCATTTCCTGCCTGCCTTTATAGATTTTAGTAAAAGTCCTGCTGTGGCCCAAAATATCCCTCTCATATAATGCCTTCTTGAACATATCTCGCGCACACATTGTGTCCTAAACTCACACTCTTATGAAAACATATCGGCCACCAGGCAAAGCATGATATAAAATCTGGGTCCATAATGATTTGGCCTAAATCCAGAGGGTGCAGGTACATTTAATTTTGAGATGCTTTCCATGCAATAGAAAGACTTGGAGAAAGTTTTTGGAGAATAACTGCAATCTCGTCCTCAGGATGGGATTTTAAATTTGACTGTTTTGCTGCAGGCCTGTCACTGCTTTTCTGTGAAGGGCGACAAATAAGAAAAGCAGCCGCTGCCACAGTTGTCCTAATGTGCAATGACAAGGCCACATCCTGTCAGTACTTTACCTAAATATACACAAAAATAATTGCCTGTCAAATCACAGTGGTGTGGTCCTCTCACATGAACATATGACCGCAAGTGATGTGACATTCTGTTCTTTGTCCCCATGTCTTTGTCCCAGCAATAAAACATTTGCATATTATGTATTGTTTTTAGTGATTTAACAATACATATATGGGTTCTGCTCATCCTGTGAAAAGCAGCTTTATTCCTTCATGTTTCATCACGCCACCCAACGAAGGTTGACTCACTCTGAACATCTGTCTCTATAGCAAACAGAGGAGCAAAATGATGCCATTATTTTCGCCCAGGAGGGTCAAACTTTGTTTTATACTGCAAAACGACGTCGCGTATAATGTTCAGATAAGGATGTCACAGTGTGCTGTAACTGTCTAGGTCTTGACTTGAACAGCCTGCATGATGTATGTTCATTGTTTGGCCTTGAGTTGGACCTAACACAGTAAAGATGGACGTATACTGTGTGTGAGACGTCCTCCATTGGTTTCTTTGGGGATGTTTGGCTTTACAAGCACCTCCACTGGGTTAGTATTGGAGCCAATTTTGCTTTTTAACCCCTGCTGATGGGGTCATGTGATCTCTCACCAGTGATTGACTGGGTCATGTGATCTCATGCAATTAGCTGAAACTTCTTTAAGCCTAAATATCATCTTAATAGAGCAATACTTCGTCCCCATTAAACTTAAAATAAGTAAAATGAGCTATTGAGACTTTGTATTTCTAGAGAGAATGGACTCAACACTCCAGCCACCAGGGCTGAGTTGGACATTGGAAATCTTCTGCACTTGTACAAAGTACACAGGGGGTAATACAACCCTCTCCGGGCCCCTAGGTCACTGAGTTCTGCTTTCATAAAGACATAATCCATCCAGAACAAACATAATCACCTCATCATGACACCTCTGAAATGAAAGCAATCAGCTCTCTCTCTCTCGCTCTCGCTCTCTCTCTCTCTCTCTCTCATACCAGCAAGGTATGCCAGGACTTTCTCCCTGAGCAGGAAAGTCCTGGAAGGTGAGAGGAGACCTTCTAATCCTGCTACAATCCCACATATTAGAGGAAGGTTTTTAACGTAGTGCCAGTGTTAATCACCTCTCTGCTCTCTGCCAGGGAAAGATCAGCGTGTAATCCCCTTATCCGCGGGGGCAACCGGCCTTAGCCAAACCCCACTTGCCCCAGGCTTCCCACCCCTCCGGGCCGCAGCCTGCCTTGCTCGCTAAATCCACTGGCACATGTTGCCAGGGTAACTGGGCGCTCGGCCCTGCTGGTTGGGCTCCAGTCCTACACACGGTTGCCACACAATGAGGATGACACCCCCAGCCACTGACTTGATTTCTTGTTGATGAGAAAGTAATCCCACGCTCAGACCCTTGATAATTCAGGGGTGTAGAGGGGCGAAGATACATTGAACACCATTGATATTGAACAGTCTGAAAACAGCCAATCAGGTGTACTGTGATGATTTTTCATATCAATAATAAAAGAAAGAGATTTTTAGTCGCTAGCACCTCCCTTCTTTCTCTCTTTTCTTGTCCCGGTAGGATTTTTGAGTCCAGAATCTCATGCAACATGCCTCATCTTTACCGTGAGAGCTTCTAGGCTTCATTAGTTACTGAGAAAGGAGTATACCAAGAGAACCACCATTACTTAATTTATTTTATGATACGTTGTTTGAACGGCATTCAAGCTCAAACAGAGGCCCTCTGGTAAATGTGTGGTAACAATAAGGCTCCTCTCTGCCTTCCAGCTGAGAGGTTGTGGCACAAGAGCCAGCTAGCCCTGCCTGAGACCCAGCATGACCCAGACCACAGACAGAAGGAGCCACGCTGTCTCCGGGGATCCAAATTAGGTCACGTCTGCTCTCTCAAGCACGTAGCTCATGACATAAAACCAAAGGTTGAGATAAAATTGAGTATCTGCGATATTAACTGTAAACTGTCGGCATACTAGCTACATTTTTTAACACAATCTCAGTAGTTTGTCACTATATTATTAATGTTGTCAATATCATGATTATTATTATTATTATTATTATTAATCATTAATATACTGTCCCTCCTGTTTGGTATTGGCGGCGTGCGGTCTACCAGCCTCCAGCACACCCCAGCTGCTCACCTGGGCCCAATTATACCCTCATTGGGTCATCAGGTGCACCTGTGTGGAGGGTATAAGTACGGGGGGTTGGGGATGTCCAAGTGTCGGACATTGTTGGCATTGTGCTTATTTAGGCAGCAAACGGCTGATAGCCAGATTAATTTTATGTGTTGTGTCTTCATCAAACGGCAAGCACAGCCTTGTGCTTTACCAGATCTCGTTCTTTTGTGTGTCTTGTGTTCCTGGGTCTTGTTTCCCTTGCACTTTCACTCAACCCAATCACGCCATCACATTTGGAAGATTTCAAAGTCAAACGTGATTGGTTGGACTAGCCAAGGGAAATTTAATTTGCTTTTTGCTTTAACACAGGTCAATATCTGGTCTTGCTCTGTGTGTCTATGCAGAAGGATTGGACAGGCCTCGCTATTAGATTGTTAAGAAAGTGAGTGTCAGTTAATCCAGCATGCCTTGCTAAGAGCAAACAAGACTCTATTTCTCCCCAATGAAAATGAATGTAAGATGTTGCCAAGGATTTGGGGTTGCTAAGTGAGGAGCGATGCCAACATAATAGGCAGATGTCCTCTTCGCTAGGTCAATGCCAGTTTGTCTTATTAAAGCTATGATCTAATTTAGACGGTCATTACATTGACAGCAACAGGCCTCAACTAAAACGTAGTCTCTCGTATTTTCAATACAACAGAACAGCAGATGTTCCACGAATTGAGTAGTCTGTTTAGTACTTGGTCTGATTAACAAAATAACATTGACAGACAAGGGACAAAATATAAAACTAAATGGCAACCATTTAAGATACAGCATTTAAAGAATAGAAAACCCTTTATCTCAACAGTAGGGCTTAACGGGGAAAATATTTGGGCCTCAAGACAAGTGGGAGGGGCATTTGACATGTGTACAATAGGGATGAAAGAGGGTGTTCCTAATACTGTATTTTACATAATCCCTCCTTCGCATTAACCTCGGCAGGCATATGAATTGAGCTGGCTAACCCTCCTTTGCTTACTTACCAACCAATTCATTGCATAATTTCCGTGCTCATACCAAGTTGTCCATACAAATACCAGCTTGTTCGTATAGCTGAGCGGTTCTCTAAATGTGGGTCAGGACCCTCCGAGGGGTCACAAGATGCTTTTAGGTCAAGAGATGATTTCAAGATTAAGCAATAATCTTTTTAATTGCAGTATTTATAATCTTTTAACCACTATGACAAATGTTCTGCTCTGTTATTGGGGCTCGGATTGGCTTTGGCAATATTGTATTCCATGATGGGTGTGAGAATTTGCCCTCGGGGCTCGGAGAGGCTTGAAAACAGCTTCACCTCTAGCTCGTCTCTGTCAGCCTTTAATCCAGACCCTCAGACGTGAGCACGCTACCAATGGTTGAGACCACAGGGACGTATTCATTTTTTAAGTGAACACTCAGCAACACTAGCATAGTGTTTGAAGGTCGCCGCTACCCGGGCGGGGGGGGGGGGGGGGGGGGGGGCTTGGTTGATGAGTCCTGGTTTGTTAAGTGGTTGACTTCAGGCTAAGTGATGCTCATGTGGGTTAAACCT
>JAOEHI010000021.1:737569-751722 GCA_025447815.1 Percopsis transmontana
GGGGGTTTTTGGGGGGGGTGGGGGTTTTGGTTGGGTTGTGGTGTGTTTTGCCCCGTGCCCAATGGCCCCTTTTTTTCCTTTTTCCGGGGGGGGTTCTAAAAAAAAAAAAAAAAAAAAAAAAAATTAGGTAAGTTTATGTTTTTGTTTTTAAATTTTACAAATAGCACAATGGGCCTGTCATATAAAAGTGGTCATTCTGAGGTGCCTTTTTTTTGCTCCCGTTAACACTCATGTTAAGAGGAAAAAAAGAAGAGCTGTAACACTTTCATTGCCAAATTGTATGTTTAGGTGTCAAAAGTATGTTTATTTCCTTGTAAAGTACTGCAATATGGAGTTGCCCAAATCCCAAATAGTTTCCAGCATTAGGTAATAGCTTTTGTTTTAATGTACTTACAGAAAGAAGAAAAAAAAGCATTTCTCAATGATTTCCTTTTCGGTCTTTTAAGAAATCGTTTTTGTGACTAGGTGCATTTGTCTTCCTGGCCTATTTGCATGAGGACTCATTGTTGACAATATTGGCAATGGCAATGCAGAACAATGTGTGCTTTAAGATGTGGTTGTAAGTCTCTTTTATAAATGAATGTCTGTTTAAAGTCTCCGTGTGGCTCATTTATTCCGAAAGTTTCACTATCGATTAGCAACCGCCGTTTTGTTTCCAATTCACTACATTGTCCCACTCTGGGTGCCGTAGTTACGCACGTCGCAATGATGGCGCCTGTCTGATGTAAACTTTTCGAAGTGACAAACTTTCCTTATTATTATGCATTTCACGCTGTTATCAGTCGTGGATGGGGTGGTTCAGTTTGTAAACTCATAAACAATAGTGGATATAAGTACAAAGTAGCATGACCTTCAAACGGTGACGCCGGAGCTAAACGGTTAGGTATAACGTTAACCAGTGACCGGCAAATATGCAGCTCGGTTAGCCTGCCTTTGCTAAGCTAGGCGGTCTGAACAAGTCAGGGCTAACTTAGCTGACCACCGTAATTAAACTGACACCGGTTTTATTTTCTATTTAACTCTCCGGAGTGTCTTTGGATACTGTGCTGTTCTCTTTCGGTTGAAAATGTGTCGTTTTATTCGCTATGGTTTCAGCCACTGCTTGCATGCAGCAATGACCAGGCTGGAGGAAGTCAACGGAGAGGTTAGCATGTGGTCTGCTTTGCGGTGGTTGGGCTACTTGTCCGGCGTGAATCTGCTCGTCGTCCTGTGCCTGGGACTCTATGTACGTTGGGAAAGGACAGCGGACTCTATAATCCTGATCATTTTTGTGTTGACTCTATTTGTCCTCGGAATAACATGTATTTTGTACTACTACTTCAGCATACATACACTTAGCCAGAACATCCTCCACCTGTGGTTTGGATGTCTTTTGGGGCTGCTCTGTTTCCACAATATTACAGACATCAACAACGAGGTCAAGGAACAAACAACCAACTACTTATTACTGACCAGTATTGTTCTAAGGACAGTGTGGGCCTTGCTGGAGAGAATGTGTGGGTGCACCAGATACCGCCCTGCGTTTCTCACTTCAGCAGAGATTCTAGAGCTGGTGGGCTTCGCCTGTGTCAGCACTTTGACAACCGGATCCTTGAGTATTACGGTCCTGATCGGCTCACTGGCCACGTTAATGGTTGCTCTGCGAATGAAGGCACTTCTGGCTCTGCCAAACCTGGCGTGCTTCGCTGCCATCACATCTATACTGTTCTTCAAGTCTATGAACATCGCCACCAATCCCTTTGCCCTGTCCTGCTTCTTCAGTCGACTCATCTGCGACCCCTTGCTGGACGTGTACTTCAGTGGCCTGTCAGTGACCGAGCGCTGGCAGCCTTTTCTGGCGTGGCGAGGCTTGTGGCGTAAGCTTTCCCTCGTGCCTCTTCTTGCGTTGGAAGCGACGTACTTCGTCCTGGCCGCCCTGAAGCTAAGGGACCTGGACCAGTGGTATCTGACCATCCCGGCCTTCGTAGTGTGTGTGGTCTTCTGGGCCATTTGCCATACGGTGTTTGTCATCACAGTGTGGGGCTTTCACTCCAAGCTCAGCGACTGCCAGCGGGTGTCTATCAGCCAGGGGCCGGGGTTCGTCAACCTGGACAAGGTCATGGCCTCTAAGGGCGTGCGGCACTTCTGCCTGATTTCTGAACGCCTGGTGCTGTTTACCTTGGTGTCAACCACCATTCTGGCTGCTCTTTTATGGCAGGTAAGGTAACTAGACAACGTAAACTGTGTATTACCGCATGCAGGAATATTGCATAGAAGAGTTCACTTCATATGATAGTGTAGTTGGTGCTGCTTCTTAAGAATAACTAACCCCCCCGTTGTAAACTATAAATAAGCTCTGTTAAGAGTGGTGTGGCAACTGCGCGTTACAGTTTGAACGCGTGCAATTGTGATTTGCTATCGATGGCAATAGGTGACGTCAATATTACGTCCCTCTGGTCTGTCTCCGTCTAACCATTCGCATGGGCCGCGGAGTGTCTGACTGCTCTCCTCTCCTCTCCCGTGGTCTGCTGCTGGATGAACTTCTGCTAGAATGAGGGGTTTAGTTACTCTGTGAAGAATGCTCAAGCTTCTAATTGGAAAAATGTACGAGTTTATTAAAAATATAATAATTCTCTGAAAATATATATTAACACCTTTTTTGTTATATTCACTCTCAAGTTGCACATACACTTTATTTACTGTGTGGAAGTAAAATTGTAACATTGTGTCATTTTATTATGGTGTGGCAGCTTAAATATTAAATATTGTTGACTTTGCTCAGGGTAGGACTAAAGCCACGTGTGAATAATAATGTGCTTCCCAGTCCTCCAGCAGTATCTTCGTCAGTATGTTTCTCCTGGTCCTGCCACTGGAATCTCTCTTCCACGGGCTCTTCCACGAGCTCGGCAGCTCGCTGGGAGGAACCTGTGTGGGTTATGCACTGGTTATCCCCACCAACTACTGCAGGTATATTGCTAACCAACACACTGTCTTTAAGGAGGGGGGGGGGCAAGTGGATGCTGGGGGAGTTTGTGACGCATTACTGAATAGTGAGACATTGGAGGCACTTTTTCAGGGGCTACTGCACAACATAATTAGACATAATTTTCTCAAAATATAGTGCTATAGTTAAATTGTTGAATAAGAGGAATTCTTTGGAACTGTCCATTAACTGTGGCTTTGAGATTAAAACGTTATCTGTAATTGTTGTTGTTGGGAACATTTTAAACCCTTTCCGTTCGTTTTTGTTCCTGTGCGTCTCTCAGCCCCGACGGCCAGCCCATCCTGCTGCCCCCGGACCAGGTGCACGGGCTGAACCTGCGCTCCACCGGCATGCTGAACAACGCGCAGCGATTCTTCGCCCACCACCTGATTGAGACATTTGGCTGCGACTACTCCACCAGCGGGGTGACCCTGGAGGCCCTGCAGGCCAAGCTCAGGGCCTTCCTGGAGCTCCGAACGGCAGACGGCCCTCGTCACGACACGTACGTGGTCTTCTACAGCGGGCACACGCATCGCTCAGGAGAGTGGGCGCTGGCAGGTCAGAAGCTGTTTGGTTTTCATTCCCTTTACCGGCCACAGTGATGCATACTTGTGTTTGCGCTTTTCCTTTAATGTTGAGTGTGTGTGTGTGTGTCTCATTAGGTGGAGACACTCTTTGCATGGACCAGGTTCTGGAGTGGTGGGTTGAGAAGAACGCCGGCTCCTGCTCGCGCCTTATCCTGGTGCTGGACTGTGAGCACTCGTTGCCGTGGGTGAGAGCGGTCAGGAACGTGGAAGGCCTGTACGTGGCGGTGCAGGGGGCGGAGCTGGCGGCCCAGGGGGCGGGCGGCGAGCCACGCGACGCCCCCCCCCAGCTCGGCGACTTCACCTCCCAGTGGGTGGAGTACAACTGCAACGCCAACAGCGACATCCGGTGGTGTGAAAAGGGCCGCGCGGTCGCCGCCGCCTACGGCATCTCCAAACAGTGGGGGGACTATACGCTTCACCTGCCCACAGGAAGTGATGTCACCAAACACTGGAGGATGTACTTCCCCAGGGTGACCTACCCAGTGGTCCAGCTAGCGCTGTGGTGCGGGGGCCTGAACCTGCTGTGGGCCTGCAGCGTTTGCCTACGGTGCCTCAGGAGGGTCAAACTCAACTGGTTTCCTCCAGCTATACTGGACACGGGCCAGGGCTTCAAGCTCGTCAGGTCCTAGAAAATCAACCTCTGTACGACGGCTCACCAAGGCTCGGCTTTGTATATTTACAGTATATTTTACATATATTTGGTCACACTTATGGTTCCTCGATTGTGCTTTTTTTATATATATGTTTTGTTTTGTTATTTTTAACCCTAATATAGGCAGCTACTGGATTGTTAATGCAATGTGTGTTATTTTAACACGTGAGCATATGAAGAATGTCTTCCAAACTGTGGACTGTCGGGTATTTTTATTTTAAAAACTATACTTTTTGCACACTGAATTTTACATTGCAGTAACCTTTATTATATTATGTCTTGTAGAAAAGCTAAACCAACTCAAATGGATTTCTGTTGAACCAAAATCATATTGCCATACATATTCCGGTTAGGTCTCTAAGCATAAAAAATAATCTTGTTTCGAGTGGCCTTTTTCTATAAACTTAAATATTTTGTATTTTGAAATTATTCCTCTGTAAACAATACTTGGCATTGTACAAACTTCTTTGGGTAAGAGCTTCTAATATATTAAACAATCCGGTATGTTACTGTTTTTTAATGCATTTTCAAATGCTTCTGTATTTTAAATGTACTCTATTTCAGGGATTTTGGAAAGATAATATTGTAAAATTTGCACTAGTCATTTGTGACCGATTTTCCTTCCTGGAGTTTCGTCCTTAAGCGGTTTTAGACTATGCAAGAATCTTCTAATCAACACTGGAAAAGGTTTTATTTTTATTTTATTTTTTTTATGAAAAATCCTGATTGTGGAGTAAGTCTGGCCTATGCAATAAAGAACAAAATCGAAATACGTACAAACCATGGATAAGTTTAGTTTGTCATCCCCCACAAGCATGAACACTTTCCAACAAGGACACACTCCTAGAAACCGGTCTAATTTAAATCTTTCTTTTAAAAGTTGTCTCGAGTAGGCCGTGGTCCTCCAGAAGTCAGTTGTGAGGGATCTATAATAGTCACACGGCTAGCTACTGATTTCCTAGCACTCAGTTCAACCACACCAAGTTCAGGGAACATGCCACAGCTTTTCCAAGTTTTTGGTTAATTTTATTGAAAACGTTATAAAATACCATTGTACAGCAGCACTTTAGTTTTTTTTTACCATCCATAACGTTAACATTTACTCAAACCAGGTAGAAAATGACTTAAACAGCAATTTGTTTGCATGGTTATCAAGGAATAGGAATGGATGGTATTGTTAAAGGCATAGCGCCTTCATGTGGCAGAAAGTGGAACTGCATTAAACCATACATGCGCCGATTAGTAGGTGAAGGGCCAATTCATAAGTTAATGTTTAAGATTTCTAGATTTAATTCCTGGATGAACTAAACTACATCAGGACTAAATATTACTTGACTGATAACGTAAGCTGCATTAGTCCTTGAATGGAAATTGGTACTTGCAGTATAGTCCAAGCTTGTATAAAGGCTCAGAACCCACCGAATCCCAGGCTGACATGTCTAAAGATTAATAAAACTAGTATTGCTACCACATCCTCAAAAGACAGAATGACATAGCAGAGTAACAGGTACAAACCTGGACAATTAGGTTTACAGATTTTGATAGTCGACTCAATATTTAAAGAAAGGGGCATAAATACACATTAATAGGTGTGCAATCACAGCATTCATTTTGTGGCTATAAAGGATTAACCTTAAGCCAAAATAACTTCCCATGGCCAAAATATCCTTTTAAACCAGTATAAATCCAGTGACTAGTAGTTACAACTTAAAGTAAAGGCCCTCTCCTTGAACATTGAGGATCTGCTAGATTACATTCACAAGATTTCAATAGTGTGATTAAATATCTGCCTATACAACAATATATTGCCTGCTCACAAACACAACAGAGTGACAAGACCAGAACAATACAAAGACTGAACGGTGGGTAGTCTTTTGTAATCAGACAAAATGCTGTGTTTAATATATGGCAGTCAACAAAGTGAATTGTGTAGACTTGTAAACAGCTTTTTCCAGAAACCTGTTGACAGCAAGTATATCCTTTTAATTTGGTCAATTTCAGAAGAAGTTTTTGGTATAATTGTGAATTTTAGGTTCATTGGCAAAGCTGACAGGGGAACCAAAACATAGAACCTAATGTATATGCTTTCGAATACTAAATACTCATGTATTCCAATAATATTTAGGTCAATGAGAACAGATGCCATTCCATGTTTGAAAGCTGTTAAAAAAAGTTTTGACATACTGCATCCCTTTTCAATTTTTAGCTGAAAGTAATCTGTGGAACTTTCCGTGTTGCAATCTATACAGGCTTCTTACCCTGACACCACTTTAGTTTAGTTGCTCTAGGTGAACATTGTCAAAAGTAGCAAAAGCTTTTCATGTGCTTGAATAGCTCTAAAATGGCTTAAATGGACCTTCATCCCAATCTGTGTGAGCCTATTCCAATATCAGTAGTTCATTCGGTCAAAACAAAAAAGGCAAGAATGCAAATTCTCAATACAGAAAAGAATATGGCATATAACACTTCAAATAGTCAACTTATAATCAGTTTATGTTAGGAATTGACTGAGCTCTCTTCATCCACACTGTTCCAACATGGCTCTTACATTGTGTATTCAATCATATCGGCGATATATGTGCGATTGTCCTGAAGGAACCTATTCGGAGTGCCATTGAGTTCTCATGCTAACCCCAGTATTTTAGGGAGGTACAACTTCAGTTTGATCTAGTGTTTATGTATAGTGTCTATTCTGCAGTTTCATTCAAAAGTAACAAAAGCTAAACATTTACAAAATACACCAAAACTAGATGCCTTACAGCATATATATCAGCACTTAAGATATCTAGAATATGCTACACCTTTTCACAAACACAGCTGTTCTTATCAAGAACAAAGCCATGGAGGACAGAATGGCCTGGGCCAGTTCTCCATCTGTCACCTATTGGTTATGACATCTACAACTAGTCTTGAAACTTGTTCAACAAGGCTCAATTTTGCTAAGCACCGAGGGGAAATCTGATCAATGCATCACATTTACCAGTAAATTAACACTTTTTATTTATTTTTTAACCTTGGATCGAGATATACCTCTGAAAATGTATTTAAAAAATTTGAAAGCTAAATTACTGCAGGACATTAGCAGTATTTCAATAAAAGGCCATAAACAATCATTTTAATTATTAATAAATTGTGTCCTATTGTGAAGCTCAATCCACTGGTGCTTGGTAATATTGTACCCAGGTTGGGATTAGAGATTGCATAGCAGTGGACAATAACAAACTGAATCCCAGTTGTTGTTGTTTTTTTTGTTCCAAATACATAGAGAAATCCCATCGCAAGTCAAACTAAGGCCCGTTCACGTATACGGTGGCTGGTAGCCATATTGCTCGCATCCATCTCCTGTTCACCACCAAGTGCAGGTGAAAGAACAAGCTACTCCAGGTCATTATCCTACTCATTATACACAACAGAATCATCACCCATTTTTCAAACCTAAAATTCGTCACCCAAATTTAGATTACAAATTATAAATAACAAAATGTATATTCTCTATTGTAACTTCCCCCAAGAGTCCTTTTCTTTAAAAAAATACAATGAGGTAAATCCCTGTTGTGCGAGAGTAACTACACAACGCAGCTGACTAAAAACGGTCCATCCATCCCCCCCTATCCCCCCCTAAGTTAACAGTGACTAGCCAGCATGGGAATGATGCTTATAGGTTCAGGTAGGCACAACAGTCTAACACCAAACATAGATGCGTCTTCCTGTTGCGGCTATGATGCATTTATCTTGTTTTCTCTACTTTTTTTTTTAATCTTTTTTTTCCTCTCCAAAAAAAGTTCTTCCATTTCTTTTCCGACCGCTGCTCAGGCCCCCCCCCCCGACACGGTTGCCCTTTCAGGATTTCCTGAAACGCACCGACTCAGAGCTGCCGTTGAGCTTGCTCCGCCCAGAGGTGGCCGCGGGGCTGCCGTTGCCCGGAGGGTGCTGCTGCTCCCCTGGGACTTCCTGGTTGCGGCGGCGGGTCTCTTTGTAGCGGAGCGTGATGTCACTATGCACGGGGGGAGGAAGAGCATACACCATTTTATACATAATTACGCATAATTGTGTAAGGTTTTACCTGAGCATGCAAATAAACACACACACACACACACACACACACACACACACACTATCAAATAGGAATAAAACAAAACCATTGCCATATTTTTGCAAATATGGCAATCAACTCTTCCTGGTTTCTGGCAGGTTTCTACGATCCCAGTTAAACGACTAATGAGAGCACGGGCTAAACTACTAGAAAATCTAATTTTTCACAAGCCGGTTTGTTGGTTAACGGCTAACGAACATGTCATTACACAGTGACATCTCTGCTCTTTCCTTCGGGTAACTGTAAATCAGCCTTAGCTAACTACTTAGGAGTTAGTAGTTAGTCCTACTCTTGGTAGATATTTCTAAACACCATAGTGGCAGAGACATTGACAAGCAACAAAAATAGACCCAGTTAATATTTAATCGTGCCCCAGATTGTTTCCCTAAAACAGGGAACAGTGGCACAAAAACAGGACAGTCAGCTACGATACACAGTCCCTGAACATCTATTAAGGAAAATGTTTACATTTTCTTGGCCAGATTAAATGAATCAGGTGGTCAATATTAACACATCTAATCAATTAATGTTAACGTGTCCTTTTTGCGGAAATTAATTGAGATTAGATACTGGCACCAAAGTCTGGAAAATAATGATCCAACACAGTTTACAGAAATAGCCAACAACTCAGAGTTAAACACAATTCAGTGGCTATCCTCTATTTACCTTACAGAGCTGTTTAAGGTTTTTATTGCAGTAAGTCCATGTCATGTGTCATGTCTTTAAGTCTCACCCTGTGAGTCAAACTTTTTTTAATCTGAACTGGAATGGTCTATACATCACTCATTTGATGGTATTGACAACTATATATTTCCGCTCTGGGCAAGAACCTGACTGAAACGTCTACATAATTCAGTGGTTATTCTAGAATGGTAGGTCACTTAGTTGTTTTTAAAACGCACACCAAGGTTTGCCGACAGGTTTGACAGCTCGGGGCGGACTGGAAGCAATATTGTATTTTTGGGAGGCAGGTATACATTCACAAGTTGCGTTAACTGTTTGGTGTGTGTGGTGAGAAAATGCACGGGGAGAAAACAAATCGATTCTGGGAAAAGAAGGTTAAACATGAAGAGGACAACCACGGCAGAAAACCATGCTGGATACAATCCAAGTGAAAAAGGATCCGTTTCCTACACGGTTCTCACCCTTCCATGAGCCGTGCGCCCCAAAAAGAGTAATTTTATATCTCGCCATGCGAGCGATGGAAAACTTCTTCTTGATTAATAATAAACCTAAAAATCTTGAAGTCAACTCCGGTCCCTCGAAGAGCATCTCGCGACCCCTCGAGGGACAACCCCCCCAGTGTTGAGAACCACTGCAGTAACGGCTCTAGGTGACAGGGTGATGGGCGTGAGGGACGAGGAAGAGCCACGAGGAAGGGGACAGCAAAAGAAAAAGCTCTCTCTCTCCCACACCCACACCTACCTGAGTGGATACACTGCAGACCACGGAGGGGAGGGGGGTTTGGTTGAAGGAAGTACGGAGAGAGGGATGAGGGGGGAGAGAAAGGGAAGGGGGGGTTCAGGATAGAGGGGTGGGGAGAACAGATGAATACCGTAACATGCTGGGAATGGACGATACCTGGTCGTGGCCAGGAGGGGGCAGTACTGAACACAAGCCAACAAAAATAACCCAAAAAGACACCATGGAACCATGATAGAAAATAAAAAGCAAATACGGGCCCTGCTGGTTTAACTTCAGTCCTACACAACACACCTCACCATTTATTAGAAATTAATGGAGAAATATTAATGTTCTGCACAGTTTGTATTTTAGCTCTCTGCATGTCACCTTTGACATTCTCTTTGTGAAAACAGCCTTCTAAATACATTTCCCGTCACTCGCTCGGCCCGTCCTTCTCTTACCGGATAAAGAATCGCCACACGGTCCAGGTGAGGATGAGGAGGATTCCCAGCACCCAGCACTGCATGACAAAGAAGGGAATGGGCAGCATGATGGTGTTGGGGTCGTACTTAAGCACTATGAGGAACTCCGTCACGGTGATGGCCGCCACCAGCCACGCCTGCTGGCCCAACTTCTTGTGGAACTTCCTGGGAAGGAGCAGGAATGCACAAAGGAGGTGTTTGTGTCTGTGTTGGTGTGTAAGACAGCCCTGATAATGCAGAATCAAAACAAAGAAAATCTAATATTATTTGCATCTAACCGGCCCACCAACATTCTTGCCCCAAGCAACAAACACCCCCCCCCCTTCACTCACGGGTCGTCCATGAAGTCGTAGATCTCCCTCATGGCCACACCGCCCACGTTGACGAAGAAGACGAGGCGAAGCAGCACCAGGTAGTGCTCTGGAGGCATCCACAGCACAAACTTCAGGTAGAAAGTGTTCAGCTCCGCCAGGAGGAACTGGGTGACATTGTGTCAAGTTAGAATACCAGAATGAAACACTAGAGGGAACTAGAGGCACTAAAGTAGAGCGCATACCTTCCTCAAGACTGAAAAATAACCAACCAGAACACATGGCCTTCCTTTCCTCTATATCCTTCTATTACTCTTTCAGATATCCTGCTAGCAGCCAAACAAACACACAATCTGGGCTGAAAACACAAACCTCGTTTGGCAGAGGCAAATTAAGACTGTTGCAACATCCCGTTTCCTGAAATCAGCCTTGTAAAGGGGTCCATGTTTTTACGTAGTCAGTAGCGCACACAGAAGACCTCTCGGCGGGGAGTCGACTACCCTGTCATCTATCGTGTGCCATCAGCAGAGCTCCAGCCTGTTTCTTACCATGAAGATGATGCCTAACACCGCCAGCCAGCGGCGGAGGTTGGAGGCAGGCTTCCATTCAAACTTCACCCAGCTGTATGGTGTGAACTGGAAGGCTATGCGCTTGATCTTCCCCCTGGGGCAGACCGGCAGAGCTTTTATTTTAAGAAACGGTCAGCACTCTGACAGCCAGGGGATTTTTTTTTATAGCACTTTGGAAGGCAACAACCCAGGAATCGTCTAGATTCTGGAAGGGACCTTCCCCATTGTTGGAGGCCTTACTTGTATGTGGGAATGTTCCAGAGGCCCTGCCACTGGTAGGGCTTCATAGACAGCCAGCCCAGTGTCTTCATCCCACAGTAGATCCCCAGACCGTTACACACCAACACATCCATGATCCACTGGAGAGCAAGAAACAGACAGACAGACAGACAGACAGACAGACAGACAGACAGAGAGCGAGAGGAAACGGGAGAAAAGGCGTGTTGGTGATGGGTTCATGGTCTGGTTGTTCTGGTTTGTACAAGCTGGCGTGTATGCGCTTACATTGACACCAGTTCAAGGTCAACTTTGTCTTACTTGTCACACGCACAGTAAAAATACAGCAAGTACTAGCTTGTTTCTGGTAGTGAAATGTATGTCGTTTGAGCTTTCCTCAACAACGAAAGGTAAAAAGGGTATAAAGTATAAAGTAATATCTTAAAAAAAAAAAAAGTAAAAAATTATCAAATAAGATGTAGTTATAAGAAATTTAAAACTACCGCTCTCCGGTATTATATTTCTGTTGATCTATTATGTGCAGTGTAAATGCAGCGTGTGGAGAGGGGCGGGGCAGGCACGGGCACGTACGTGGTCCCACCAGCACTCTGAGAAGTTGGGCAGCTGGTGCTCCAGGCTGTACTCCAGGAACTCAAACATGACGCTGATGATCATACACATCCACCAATCACGGATCATCAGGGTCTGTCGGAGAGAGGAGGACATCTGTGAACATTGTGCATCTGCAGGGCCAACCTGTCTTCCTCGCTTACCGATCTCCTGACTCGTTGCTGGCACTGTTCTCGAGTTCTTCTACGTTGGTGTATTCCTTTCAGACTAGTTTAAGGAGACCATCCTGCATTAAGCTAGGCTCACAAGTAAGGAAAACGCTTCATTGACACTCACCTTAATGTACCAGCCCAGGAAGTGAGCAGGAACAAAGCCATCCATCTTGTCCTGAAGAGACAAACAAACCTGTTACCATCACAGGGTACAACGCCTCATAGAAAATTCACAAAATGCAATCTAATCTAATCCACCCTGCACTGGCAATCACATTAAAGAAGATTCAAAGCACAGGACTTCCATAAACCATGTTTGTAGAAACAGAAAGAGGACTTCAAAGAAAGGACATGCCATTTTGCACTTTATGACCCGAATGAGCACCAAAGAACAAAACCAACCGTCTATTTGCATGTTTCCAAAAATGGTCTGTTATTAAAATTTTTGATTTTCATATACCCAGCACCAGATCCCTTAACACCTGTCAGCCTAAAGCGACACTGAACTTTTGGAAGACCCTTGACTCGGGTAGACCCATTAGAAGTATGGTTTGGAGCAACACGAATTCTGGAATAAAAAGTGAGTAACTGGATTAAAAAGTGAGTAGCCTAACATCAGGGTGAGTCCCAATGAGAAAGGGTTTATAGATACAGGCCAGCTGTGAAGCAGAACGGCGACCGCAGTATGCTTCACCCGTACTCTAGTAACCGCTAATTTTGTGGTTTTCAAACATTTTTTTTTTTTAACTAACATAATGCATTTAACAAAAAAACTTATGAATATATTTATATATAAATGCCATGCACCATGAGAAATGTACACTGAGAAACACCATGAGATCATAAATGTTTTACAGAGGATGAATAGGGCCATTATAAACCTGAACTTCACAGATGCAGCCATCCCACAGCAATTTAACTTCAATTGCTTACAATAGTTCTCTCTACAATGCCCTCTACTGGGACATCACAGTGATTTAGAACATTTATATTTTTAATCTAGTCTTATCGATAGTTCATTTGTGCAGCAAAAAATAAAATAAATAGTAGTTCATAGCTTGCAACCCACAAACTGCTCGTTGCTGGTCATAGGTCACACAGCGCCATTATAACCCACCCCCTGTCATAAAAGTGATGTTTGTGTAGTTACGGGCTATTTACAGGCCAAAGCATGAAGATCCCCACCAGGCTAGTGACACAATGAGAGAGTCTCACCCAGATGTTGTGGAAGGGGTCGGTGGCGTTGCCAGGGTCGTACATGAGACAGTTGCCTCCATAGTCGCGCTCTGGAAGGGGCACGCCCAGCTTGGGGTCAATGTACTTCATGAACTGCCTGCCGTCGTGGACGGTCTGAGCGGAGCAAGGGAGGAAGGGGAACATTCCAGCGGACATTTAAAGCTGTAGTACACATCTATTATCGTTCAATGCTATTAGAGTCTTCAATTCTTATTTTATGGAGCACAGTCAGACCTTGCTGATGTGGTAAAAAGAAAACAATGCCGTTGTGCAAAACCAACACAAACACAAAACACAACCGCAAGATGAAGACCGAAACCAGATGGTTCTCTGTTTTTGATGAATACAGTTCCATAAATAAAGCCAAGCACTGACTTTCTATTTCAGTACAGCACACACAGCAGAGAGCAGTACAGAACAAACTGCATGTTACTTTATTTGCCCTTTGCTTTGTACTGTGGAGTGACTGAGGGAACAATGTATGTGAGAAAAAGAATTACGTTGTTTAAAGGCTTGACAGTGGGACTACCCCTTCGCAGTGTGTGCATGTGCTTTTATTTTGGCATGCCCACCTGAAACAGAATGAAGATGAGGAAGAGCTCGTAGACCACCGTAACACAAAGCCAGAACCTCCAGTATGCTAGACAGGGGGGGAGAGAGACAGAGACAGAGAGAGAGAGACAGAGAGAGAGAGAGAGACAGAGAGAGAGACAGAGAGACAATGTCACTTGATTTAAGACATGGTCGTTTGACAACTTGAAAATGTGCACAAAAAAACATGTGCAGTCAAATTACCTGGGAAACACAATTACAATAAACCAACGACTAGACCACTAGACTATCCTGCCTCCTAATATAA
>JAOEHI010000021.1:751822-769075 GCA_025447815.1 Percopsis transmontana
TATTATTACATTAACAAAAATATGCAGTGGTCTCCTAATTGTTTCCATGGCTGTATGCAATTGGGCATTTGACTACTCTTTCAATACACCGAATTTACAACCAGGTATTTAGCTAATGGTCCAGACCAGAACAATTCAAAAAGCTCGGTGTGCCATGAAGCGCACTTTCCCAGTGGTACTATTTAAGGAAACACCAATTTTGGATTGAAAATGTAAATACATTTAAAATGTTTTTTTTTGTTTTTGTTTTTTTTAAACATTGTAATGACAAAATTACAGAGCTAAGGTCGACTGTGAATAAAGACAGTTAGATCATTTTTAATAGCTCACACAAAGATCATGAATGTATAGATGAAGAGACAGAAACAACTTTGTCCGGCACGGAAATATGCGCCAACATGTTTCGGTGCAAATAATTTTTCCTGCCGGCTCTTTGCCTTGAATAACCTGCAAACAAATTCCAACCAGCAGCGGTTCCAGGATGATGAAGCGATTTGCCTTGGTCTTTACATCATAGCAATTATTACGACTCTCTGTGTGTATTTTTTCATTAACTTTCAGTATTGTGGCTCTGTCATTTACATGCACCATTTGTCACTATCATTACTAGCTAATGTTAATACTAGCTTATAGCAGAGTTGCTTCGGACCCAAGACTAGGAGGCTCATAGCATAACATTTGATGCTATAATAACAACGTATTCGTCTAAATAAATAATCATAGCATATATAAAATATATATAAAAAAAAAAAACATATGCGACTAGTTGTTAAAAAAAATAAATAAATAGATTCACAATAATAAAAAGTTAAATTAAACTTAGATCATCATGTGACACCACAAGGGCTTCCGCCGGCCACTTTCTACTGCTACAGGTGTAGTGACCACAGGTTAAGGGCACTCTCCCAGAAGAGATTCACATTTCCTGGCATTTGCCTTAAGTGGGCCATGTAACAGTGTAACCAAAGCAACGAGGCCCCCAGTTTGTTCCGTACATTTAAACCAGCATGCATTTCCAAACCCAACACGATTAAAAACAAAAGAGAATATATATTTCCCATTTGAAGCCCCTCTGGGACTGTGAATGGTCACTATTGATCCAAGTGACAGTAAAGCCTCTCAGGTTCGCTGCCAAACCCATTTCCACAGGAAGGGGAAAAGACGATCAATATCCATTACAAAGTTGGACTCCATACCTGAGCTCGCCCCGCTTGAAACAGCATTACAGAGCTGCCAATGGCATTGTAAACGAGTGTTTATTTATGCTAGGCAGGTTACTTAGTATTGGTCTGCTCCTTGGTATGGCTCACAATGAAGGCACATTCTAAAGCCATGAAATGGTAGAAATCTGGCCGTAATCAGAGTGGGCTTGTTATGCACAGGTGTGGGTCTTACCTGGATGTGGTCTGGTGAAGGGGCCGTCTTTGGCTTGGGTCACTCCAAAACAGAGGAACACTAAGATGCTGGCTACAATCCCTCTGCGAGAACGTGCAAACACACACAACGGTAGGCTTTTTTTATTATATATTCCCAACATTTCCTATTTACCTTATTTTTGAACACGAAAGTAGGCGTTTGTTACTGTGAAAAATGTTACTTAATAATAACTTAGTAAAATGTTTTTCTCCTATTGTCCTCCCACTTGTAAATGTTCTACACATGCAGAACAGTATTGCTGTTTGCGTGTACATACTCATGCTAATATTATATACTAGCCAGGAAGTCTGCCTACAAAATAAAATGCTTCACTTGCGGGTTCAAAAATAAGGTGAGCACAGAGAATCTTCCAGTGAGTCAGCGTTCCTGTTCCTCCCCAGAGGCCTACGCGTCTACCTGTGTAGTGTGTGCGTTTGACACTGCCCTGGACTTTAGGGAACATGGAAAGTTGAGTAACTGGACAACCACAACAGGATTACCATTACTGCCTTAGCACTGGGTGTGTGTTACAGTATATTTATCCTGGCAAACTACGCTATGCTGACCACGGCAAATCCTTTTAAGGATCGTATCAAATCCCTATTTGTGTACGACTCTCTCACATACACAAACAAGTCCCTTTCACACAGAACCCAGAACATTGTTGGGTCCACAATTCACATATAGGTCTACTATCTCCATGTCGAGTGTGTCCAGATAGATTAAGGGCGGCTGGGTGTTACTATACGTAGAATGTATGCATGAATAATAAAAACGGTTTTCAGCAGACTTAAGTTCACTGGGCTTTATGTCCCACAACTTTGGCACAACATGATCTCCATTACAATTACAATGGAGGTCATTTAGCAGACGCTTTTATCCAAAGCGACTTACAATTACATGGTGCCATTACATGGAGCAGATAGGGGTTAGGCATCTTGCTCAACGATTCTTACATGTAGGCCACCTCTGGGGCTCGAACCCACGACCTTCTGGCTGGGAATCCAACACCTTGACCACTAGACTATCCTGCCCCCTACTGGCTGGGAGTCCAACACCCAGACCACTAGACTATCCTGCCCCATGACATCCAACGGTACTGCAAAGCTGTCAATCTCTTCCTCTGTGTGGACTGAGAAGTTTCCAGACAGTTTTGCAGAACGTTCTTGTTCAGTGGTTTAAAATCCAATCGGCCACTTAACTAAATGCACTTCGACCCGAGAATCTCAGCGCTTTTGTTTATACTAGTTATTCCACAACATTTGCGGAAATCTTAACTAGAAAATCGACATGACGCAGATAGCAAAAAACGCCTGAACATTGCCTGCTTATTAAGCTGCATGTGTCAAAGGGGTTACGCAAACACACACACAAAACATGCAAAGCATGCAAAGCATGTATCAAGACCTGCTGAGATATTCTAGTCTGCGCACACACACACACCAAGATGCATTATGCATTCAGTTCATCCCGTCGTCTACGGTTTCTGTTATTTAACAACACAAAAAAGAACCCTTCATGAGACTTAAATTAGAGGTCGCTCTCCATTTTACAGATTGCTGTGCTCATTAAACAAAGCAACCTCATCTGGCTCCAGTCATGAGTCTGTGGAACAGGGCAGATTTCAGTGGTAAAATGGTCATCGGACCCGTCTGGAGCAATTCACAGGACCTCCTGACCACCATCATTAAGGGGGGGCAGGATAGTCTGGTGATCTGGGTGTTGGACTCCCAGCCGGAGGGTTGTGGGTTCGAGCCCCAGAGTTGGCCTACCTGTAAGCATCCTTGAGCAAGATGCCTAACCCCTACCTCCTCCATGTAATAGCACCATGGAAGTCGCTTTGGATAAAAGCGTCTGCTAAATGACCTGATTGTAATCATAAATAAGGTCATAGAGGTAACACAATTATGATGAAGCCCTCTGCCCCACTCAAGGAAGCCTTTTCCATTTGCCGTTCTGATCCTCTCTACAATCTGGTGCCTAGATGCTGGGGGTTGGTCCACCAGAGAGGATAGGCAGGCAGGTTATAGGAGCCCCCATTGGAAAATGTGTAGTCACAGCAGTTTGTTGCAGATATTTATGGTATTGTACCAGTTCATCGACCATGCAAGTGCTTACACATATACAGACTGGAGCTGGTAGTTCTACTAGTAGTAGCAGAACTACCAGGGATGAGAGGTAACTCCATCCGAGCCCATTAGGATGGGGTTAGGTTTCGCCAGAAGGTGGCATAGAAGGTTCTGGGTGCTGCCATCTCACCTCTTGGTGTTGTAGGCGGTGTCTTGAGGGGTCTCCTCCAACAGCGTGACGTAGACCAGGGCACAGGTCAGGAAAAACAGCACCGTCACTGCATGTGCTCGCCTGCGGGGGGCGAGAGGGTCAGGGGACGCGCCGAGGCAGTGGGACACAACGCATCGGAAAGAACACAGCTAACCAAACTGCCACTGCCCAAAAAAAAATCAAAAATCAAAAATCAAATGAAGGTCATAATGAAGTGTTTTGTGTGCACGTTTACCAACGAAATGTTTGAAAGATACATTGGTTGAGTTCCATAAGCCCGTTATTATTTTTTTTGAAGGCATACGTGTCAATTGGATGTTAAAGATATATAAAATCTTTGTTAAACCCTCTACTCTGTACAAAGAAAGAAATTAAAAAGAGAAATAAGATCCTTACGCTACCAGCGGAGACACAGAGACAGAGAACAGCTTTGCAGACACGTATGACAAGTATGTTTTTGACAAAAAAAACAATGGAAGTCAATGGCAGATGAAAATCAACTCAGGACCAAGGATTTAACAAAAGTTCAATATCCCGTGAAACACTCCTCAAATCCGATGTAGTGCCCCCAGAATCTCACGTTTCCACCCCCACTCACTGTTTGTTATGAAACACAACTGCTGCTACGGGTGCGGATGCGGCATTGGTACTCTCGGAGCGAGGGGCTTTAGTACACAAACACGGTTACAGAGATAATTACAATTTACAACTATATAATTACAGCCCGGTATCTTAAAGTGGTCTGTTGTCAAACAGGTAAGCCATCCCTAATTTGTATAGCCCTTATATAAAAAGTATCCCACTTTCTTAAGTTGTTGGCTCATTTAGCCAGTTGAATTATGCACAAAGTATTTAAAAAAAGACATTTGTAGTACCTGTTTTAATTCAAACGGAATCACAATAAATTCCTGCAGAACAGAAACGTTTTGGCGATTACGTAGGTAAATGCGAGAGGGCGTGCTTAAGATTCCAAGCAACCACATTCCAACATTTTCCCTCCATTCTCCTCTTCCCTCTCTCCGATCAGAAAACCCACAAGGTTGCAAAATCTGTGAAGCTGAATAAAGAGAGCTAGCTAGCGATGGTCCACTTTTAGTGGTTCTCCACCTCATTCTCTCTTCCCTTTTCCAAAAATAACCTGGAGACAAAGATGGAGGAAAAGATGTAAAAATGAGCCACGTTTTGTCCCACTTGAATACGACTTCTCTTGCACATTGACTTTAAAAGGAGGAGGGGCAATTACCATCAGTCCAAACCCCAACTGATTCACAGTCTGACTCACTTGAAGAGAATAACAGGTGCCTTTTTGCTTTCCTCTCTACACCACCTCCTGAACCAACCTGTTTGTCTGGAGACACAGGCGGGGTAGGGCCTGGCAGCTCTTTTGCCTGGCAATGACACAAGTCCCCCCCCCCCACCCTCGGAAGACCAAAGGCAAAGTGGAAAACGCAGGACGAGGTGTAGCTAGGAGCCGCCCGTAAACACTAAACAATACATCAAAAATACTAAGGCAACGCACTCATGACAAAGTCAGGATCCGATTGGTTTAAGCCATATCTTCCAAGAGGAACCTTCAGGTATCTGTACATGGAGTCCTATAAATGGCAACATACAAACCCTTTGCTCAACACTCCACTTTATCTCTTTTGGCACACTTCTGACTAAACAGGTGTGTGGTGCGTTAGCCTGCAGAGTTAGTGCTTTGTTATGCAATTCCTCCTAAAAATTGATAGCATACAAAGCAAAAAAATAAATAAACAGTCTACTACAGCCTTTAACGCAGCAGTTTGTACGGAATTCCTCCACCACACCAGTGTAGTTCTTCAGGATGTCTGCATCCCCATCGCCTGTTAAATTATTTCATTGGGCAACGACTGGATTAAAACATACAATGAGTAACTGTACACTTGCTCTGCAGACAGCACGGCCCCCATAGGGCTCACGTCGAATTGACAATCTCCTCGAATAAATGGAAGCACAGCACTACCGCTGTCCCCGCACCGGAGCGCCAGCGTTTGCTGCATATCCACGAGGTGGCCGCTGTGTTTGACGTACATCTGCGTATGAGTGGGCAAGCACTGACTGCCCCCCCCCCCCCTACGCAGACCGAGCAGCTGACCCACTTTAAAGTCTCTCATGGGCTTGAGTAATAACCATTAGAGGGACACTCATTATTTGCGCCCCCAGAACCCCGAACGCCTGCCTGCCTGCCTGCATGACGTAATTTAGGCGAGCAGGATATGCTCCGGGATCAACATCACTGTAATTGGTCCTAACATAACATTCACAACACAAATAACATGCATATCAGCCAATCATTGTCCTTTGATGTCTTCAGTGCATGCCGACCCCCCCCGACCCCCCATCCCCGTGTGCAACAGCCTCCCAGACCCTTACAACATTCCCATACCTAAACTTAACCGTTAAACTTAAAGTTCATGCGTAGCACATATCGCCTACATTTCTCTATGAAAACATATTTTGCCTACTGTGGGAATTAAAAACAAATTTTACTGACAGCATAAAACACAAGACAATACAGTTGGTTACACCACAATGTCCAGCAAGCATAGCTCTTCCTAACCTGATGACATCACTAACTGGTGAGAAATGGTGTTCCAGGAACATGGGGGGGGGGGGATATGCTCTTAGTTTGAAACCAAAACAAAAATGGGCTGTTAGCAAGCAATGTCTCTCACAGTCTTTTAAACTAGTTATAATCGATTAATTGTATCGGTTTATAACCAGTTTCCTCTGAATACTGCTAATAATAAAGCAGGCCAGTTAGAAAAATAACTATATCCATGTGTGCAGTACAGGACACATTTTTAAGCAGTAGCCTAAAAGGTGGCCTCATGTAGAAAAGATAAGATCAGAAGTGGTTATGTATACAATAATGTGAGAAGGAATGTGCAATTCTGTGGCCATTTCTGGTTGATGACTAGTATTTTTACCAAATATACTGCACCAAATGCAAGCCATGTTTCAAGGCACACCAAGTTGTGACTAATACATGAATGCAGTCTGTCTTTATGTTCACCTTGAAACCCTTTCATCACAATCAAACAAGGGTTAGGGTTAGGGTTATCTTGTGAGTACATCCAAATATCAAGGGTCGGTTGGACTAGTTGCGTTACAGCTGCTATAATACCAGCCAATGTATTCACATCCATGGTATACAATAACAAAACATTAACAACTCACCAGAAAAAGGTGTTGGTCCCGTCGTCAAACACCTCACATTCCGTGTTTTTCTGCAACAGATTCTCCTTGGAGTGTTGAATCGTAGTCTTGACTTTAGTCGGCGTGGCGTGATCTGGACTACCCGCCACAGTCGGGTCGACTGACCCATTATTGACCGTCCCCTCTGCAGCTGTAGCGGCGGTGCACTTGCCAGCTACGCCGGGCGCGCCGCTCTTCTTCGACTCGTTCTTGGTCATGGCTTTGGCTTTGGCCACCGAACGTGACCGCAGAATATGCGTGTGCTTTCAGTTATCCCTGGGGGTCACCGTCTGCCTTCGGTCACCGGCGTCTGCCCCACCCAAATGACTGTCAGCATCCTGGGGTGGTCGGGAAGACAAGGGTAGCAGAAAATGTCAAACGTCTGCCGTTTCAAATACCACCGGTTGCCAGCCACTACCTACCTAACGTTCCCTGCCTACATCGCTACAACGCCAAGCTCGACAATTGTCAACAGTGGCGACAGTGTGTGAAATCATCACGACCAATGCCGTCAGATGGGCATTGCACGAGATTCCTTCATGTCAGGTTAGACAGCTTAGCTAACGACGTTAGTAGCTTGTAGCATGCTATTTTTAACAATTGACCTTGTTAATGCGACTAGCTAAATTGACCGGCTTATTGTCACCGAACTGATCAAATAATTAGTTCAACGTTTGACCAGTTGTGTAGACATTCTGCAGATAGCCATTGAGAATCGTACTGTAGTAGGCTACTAAATCTTTATGTCCAATTTAGCTACTTACCGGTACCAGTGGGGGTTATGAGATTGCCGCACCGTTTTCGCGATCCCGCAGCTTCTACATCAGAGACTGTACTGGTTGTCTATAGGTTTAAATAAAGACGACCTCAGTGGCAGGTAGTGTCTCACGCAATTTGCACCCTATCACCAATGTGAGACAACACAGACTGAACGACAGTGCCAGCATACACATCACATGGGCACGTCTGTGTCGTCGTTGCCGTGTCATAGCAGCAGCACAACACATCCGGTCTGGCTTTTCAGAATAAAAGTTTAACTACACTTAAGGGTAATTTTTATTTTTCCTTTTAATGTCATTGTCTAGTCAATTACCCTTATATTCATATTTATATATTTTTTACAATTAGGTCATTTAGCAGACTTACAATTACACGGAGCAGGTAGGGGTTAGGCATCTTGCTCAAGGAAGCTTTCAGGTAGGCCAACTCTGTGGCTCAAATCCATGTCCTTCTGACTGGGAGTCCAACTCCCAGGCCACTAGACTACCCCGTAATATCTTTTTTAAGTATTTAAATTTAAATTATTATATTGAAAAAATATGCGGTGGTCTCTTCACTTTTTCCATGGCTATAGTGGAGAGATAGCCTATACAGGCTATACAGGCTGCAGTGCTAAGGGGCTGGTGTAATGCTGTACCAATTAAATGTAGGCTAAATGCTTGTGCTGTATCATGTGCTTTCCTTTCAGCTCCCCGGCCCAGGTGCTCAGCCTTATCACTCACTGTCTTTGTGACTTGCGGGGGGTATTTGAAGGGAATACGTTCTGAATAGGTGCCTTTCGATTTTCCCAAATCCATTCAGTTATAATTTAGTCGTTCATGACGGAGCACATTATGGTGATGCCACAACACAGACTGTGCCATATGTGAGGATGCCATTAGGATGTGTTGGGCATGTTGGCCAGAACCATGCACGTTTGTCAACCCAGAGCCCGTGCGTAAAGTCGTACCCTGCAGGGGTCCATACAGGAAATAGAGGTAATTCATGCAGGAAGTGCAAAGGACTGGGTGTATCAAAAGCAGGTGAATCCTAAAGGCAGAAAGAATGGTTTTATAGGTCTAATTGGGGGCTGCCATGGGACTATAGGACATATGAACAGCCTTCCAGAAGGACCTGCCACATTGCCTGCAGGCCTGTTCATCAAAGCATCAACATCAAAAGGCATACTTTGCTCAGTTAAGAGAAGGAAATCACCCTCTTTACACATGCTATTACGGAATAATATTAGAAACAATGGTAAAAAAAACTACATGTGACTACTGTTTTATTTATTTATTTTTAAATAGGTGCCACAATTATTTAGATAAAATACGTAACCTGAAAAATTATGTGTGTGTGTGTGTGTGTGTGTGTATTTCAATTTCAAATAAAGTGTGTTTGAGAGAGACAGGCACAGATAAATAAAAACTATGGTGAGAGAGAGATGAAATACTGAGAGAAAATTGATTATTAGGGTTAAAAGCAACGATCAGAGGTTGACAGTGATGGAGTAGAGTTTCTGTTTGTGTGTTTTGTTCCTTGCACCAAAATTGTTGCGCGCAAACCTGTTAGTTTTCCGGTTTAACTTGGCAAGTGAAAGAAAAATAATTTGTGCACAACCTGCTGTTTTTATTTAGCAAAATAAACATGTTTAGCTCCCAGAATATATCAGTTGCATCCGTTATGCTGAAGAAGTTTTGATTAATCATTATAAATGAGGAGGACAATAGGACAATAGTATTACACACATAATCAAATCAAATATTAACATTATAACTTAATCAATCCTTTAATTAATCAATAAAGTCATTAACTTGCAGTAGTCAGCTTGAATTTAAAATTAATACAATAATAAGATGATTTATTTCGTGTATTTATATATTTATAAAACAGCTAATCTAAAAAGATATAAAATCATAAATTACAGTTACAGAACATAAGAGGGGCAGGATAGTCTAGTAGTCTAGGTGTTGTACTCCCAGCCGTAAGGTCCTGTGTTCAAGCCCCACAGTCGTCTTACCTGTAAGCATCCTTGAGCAAGATGCCTAACCCCTATCTGCTCCATGTAATAGAACAATGTAATTGTAAGTCCTTTGGATAAAAGTGTCTGCTAAATGCTGTAACTGTAATATAAGCAATCTAATCAAGGAGGCCAAAGCATCTCCTTGATTTAATTTTAAAAAATCAAGTGATAGCAGTAAACATTATGAAGTGAGAAAGCTGTAAAATAAAGAAAACTTTTTATTGATTTCCCCTTGCCTTGCCTCCTAACATCAGATGTTTAAACTAAACTCAGGATTCGAATCTTTTGGGGCTTGTTTTCACCAAGGCTTTTGCTATACAATGTCAGTACTGCATTTGACCACTAGAGAGTGCCAACACATAACGAATCCATTTGAGGTTATACAGTCTATAAAACCACTTAGTCTAGACTCTAGATAGTCTATAAAGAGCTTTTTTCGCCCTACCTCGATATGGCGGTTTCTTTGAGTGGAGCCTAATGAATGCTGTTATCAATGGGAGTTAATCAATGGGATCAAGTGTAGCCTACGAATGATAAAATATATTGCTGAAATTATTTAGGCCTAGCCCACTTTAGTTTTTAGTTTATTTAGACACGCCATCCGATAAATTAACGAGTCTGTACGTCCAGCCTGTAGTCTATGTGTAGCCTATATGTGAGAGAAACTAAACTTGTTGTCATGATGCATTCCAAAAACTTGGGCTACATCTTTTAAGGACAATAGAACTACGCACATAATCAAATCAAACATTAACATTATAACTTAATCAAACCTTTAATTCAATCATTTAATTGAATTGAATTAATCAATCCTTTAATTCTCTAGCCTATATCAAATGCAGGCAGGGGCGAAATGCCTGCTTCGACAGGAAACAGAGCCATTGTGGAGACCTCGACTTCTGCTTCATCAAATGGCCCATCGTTTCTCTAATCGCAGGTTGACCCCCTTTTCGTCATGACACAGGCCTGTCGTTTTCACTCGTCGTGTGTGTATTTATAAAAATGTGTCGTGACGAAAAGGGGTCAACCAGCGATTAGAGAAACGAGAGGCCATTTGATGAAGCAGAAGTCGAGTTTGCGGGCTGTCGACGCCAATAAAGCTTCCACCCTAAGCCGCTAGGGGGCAATGGTGCATATATCTACTTCCATGTAAAGGCGTTGCCCGTGTCCTCTGCTCCGCAATAGTAGGCTTAATGGTGGCCTTTTCCAAATAGAAATAGGCCGACATTGTGCTTCCCTAGAGGAAAATATAACTGTAAACTGGATAGGAAAATTCACCCCCCCATTTCTCCCGTTGCTGTCGAGAGCTATTTTGATAGGATGTAGCCTATAATATCATGTGTTGGGCCTAATGCCTCACAACTCAAGAGCTAATTGTATTAGGCTTCACCAAGGACGCTGTAGGTTTGGTTAGGCCTACAGGCCTGCACGTAACAAAATCACAGAAGGCCTATTTTTTGTATAGCCGTATACGGTATCCTTTTTATCCAGATAGGACTGTGAAGCCGCAATATAAATGCTATATTTACTCAATTCGTTTCCATTTTTTTCACTTAATGTAGCCTAATAAAACAATTTAGCCTATTGCCTCACTTATAAATATAGGCCCAATAAAAAAATAAACACGAGAAGCCTATATTTTTATTGGGAAATCGGGGTAATATGACATAGTTTGACATAATTTATACCTGTTAGAGACACGTTCTCCATCCATGCATCAGCCTATATAGCCAATTATCTTTACTACATTATTTATTGTGAACAAAACGAAGCGGAGCAACCATGGGCTCCTTCACTCAATGGATGCGACCTGAGCTCACAGCTCACAGCTCCTGGCGAGACGTGGCCGGCAACGTATAGGAGGCTACTCGGAGGAAAAAAGCAAGGAGCGGAGCGGGGGGTGTTTGGGTGGAGCGGCGCTGGAAGAAGAAAAAAAAACTACATCGTAAGCAAAAAAGCACCGAGACGGGTTTCACACTGACGTTCGAAGATCCAGCTCAATCTCGCCCCGACACACTTCAAGAGTAAATCAAACGGCTACGCGCGCTGGGTTTGGCACACGGCGTCGCCGCCAATGAGGGCCCGGGGAATCGTGTGGAGGGCCGGGCCTAAGGAAACCAATCATCAGCTCTTTCGAGGTGCCTACTATGACCGACGTTTTGATGCGGCGATATATATACGCCGCTGTGCACGTCGTGGGCACGTTACATTTAAACACGTCCGTGTTGCGAGAGGAGACGAACGGGAGAGGGCACGTCTGAAATACACACACACACACGCGCGCACAAAAAAACGACGCCCCGCGATACTCTCGCATCAGGGATCAATCAAGTATACAGCGGGCAACTCTTGTTTTCTTTTCCAATTGTTTGGGATCGGAAATGTCCAACGTCCAGTTGTCGAGCAGCGCCCTGGAGAGGCTGGTGGCGAGGAGGACATTTCCCCTCCACACACGGACCTCCGTCTGCCGGAACCTCTTCGGACCGGTGGATCACGAGGAACTGAACCGGGAGATGAAAACCAAGCTGCGGGAGATTTCGGAGAGGGACCAGCAGAGGTGGAACTTTAATTTTGAGGCCAACGTCCCGCTGGACGGGGATTACGAGTGGGAGGAGAGCTCCGTGGATAGGACCCCCGCCTTCTACCAGGACGCGCTACAGATAGGGAAGACCCGGGTGGCTGTTGCGCCCGTCAAGGAAACCGTCCCTTCGGCGTCCGAGCTTCAAGAAACTCCTTTTATGGATGTACTCCCTAGCTGCGAGGACCGCTTGGTCGCCCCCGAAAGCAGCAGCGCTCCCTGTCCTGTCGAGGTCAACCAGGAAAACCGCACAGACAAGCTCAACTCGGGGAAACAGGCGAGCAGACATGTCCCGTGTGTCCGGCGCAAGAGGACGTCCCCCACTGATACCAACGCGACCCATATTACAGGTGAATATTGTACCGTTTTCGTGGCCCTAAATGTAGCGTATAGCCCAGTACTGGGTTCGTTTGGATTGGCATGGATGTATTGTGCCACTCAGAATGGTGTCGTGTCCGTGATTGTAAATGTGATTTTTTTTTCTTCCACCCTCCCCCCCACCCCCCCACACACAGACTTCTTCGTGAAACGAAGGAGGGCCGCGGAGACCAAGTCGAGTGACAGCACTTGCCATCTTTCCAAGTCTCCAATTCCCGTGGAACAAACTCCGCGAAAGAGAATTCGCTGAAGGTAAAAAAACAAATAATGGATCATAGGCTACCATCTCCTTTATGAGCTATAGGCCTACAGGCTATTTGATCTCTGTTGTGGTGCTATGGCTCCCTATAGTCTAGATTATAGCCTACACACCTACCTAATGAAATGCTTTACACGTATAGCCTATCTGTAGTTACGCGTGGTTCTGGGCATAGGCTGCGTTACACGCGCAGGCCTGTTATATGCCCGTATAACGTTTGATTGTAATGTGGGTCGGTGCGTTGGACTAACAAGGCGGGCGTGCGCGTCTGTGGGCTGCGGTAGTAGTAGTAGTAGTAGTAGTGGTGGTGGTGGTGTATACGATCTTGCGCGCAATGGTTGGGGGAGGGGGAATCCGCGTCACAGTGTGGCGGGAAAACGCTGGCGTAAAAGGGCGACGCCTGCCGATGTAATTCCCGTTGTCTCGCCCTTTTTTTTTTACCAGAAAGCTGACTCACGTAGATTTCCTCCAAGTGGCGTGGGGCTTGTCGGACAGAACGAACGAACTAACCCAATCCTTGTCCGTTTCGCAGGTGTTCTGTTTGTTTGTTTTGTCGCACCATCCACCCATTTGAGGATATTAAGGATCTTTCTTTTACGCCGTCCAAGTTGAAGGCGAGGAGGAGGAGGAGGAGAGAGGAAAAAAAGGGGGGGGGAACTGTTGAAGCGAGTGGGCTACTTCGCCGGCCACGGGGAGAGATGGGTCCCCCGGGCGGAGCCGCGGCGCGCGGCCCCTGTGGAGGACTCTCAGGACCGGACGGTCAGGAAAGAGAGAGAGAGAGAGAGAGAGGACTCGCCCAACGACTTCTTCTATCCAGTACAAATGTAGCATTCATGGTTGCTTTTTTTGCATACAGCCACTTGACAGTGTTAAATGTTTTAACATCTGTGCAATCCTAATTTACATTAAAAATTGTCAACACTGGCCAAAAGTGTACAGCTTTATAGAGACGATAACCTATAAATGTTTATTTCCTTTTTAAATGCCTCGTTTCTGTAAATATATATTTTTAAGACTATTCTAAGTTATAATTTATTTATGTTTCTTTTTATATTTGTTAAACTCGTATGCCTAATGGCAAATTTTATTTACTGTCTGTTTTATTGTGATGTTATGCAATCATGTAGCTTTCCATAAATAGTCTACACTTGAAAAGTAGTTTCTTTTGTGTTTCTGAGCCGATTTCCGTCACCGTTGTCCTCATTTACATGTCGCAAAGGATGCAAATAAAGAATTTTTCGTTTTAAATACAATCAGCCTGATCTATTTTTCTTCAACAACTCAAAAATGATCGCATCTGGGCTAGGGGTGTTTTCGTGTGCAGTAGCACTATTGGCGCTGCGAATATTTTCTTGAAAATTAAAATTTTTTGTTTTTACACTTGGCTAACTATCTCCCTCATATAAGGCTATACATGTGTGCTTTTGTATCGGTCTAAAACTCATCGGTCACGGTTCCTTGCATAGCCTATAGCAAAACGGCCCTAAAATTCATGCAAATTTTGTGTTGTATGAAAACTCATAAATAGGCCTACACACCCCGGCCATACAAACTCACGGACTAATGCACGTTAGGCCGTAAATATTGACGTGAATTCTGTCAGCCAATATGTTTGTTTTGGCTATCTCTGTGGGCTAAAATCTCGCGTGGAGGAGGAGGAGGGGGGGCATTTGAATCGCATGACAAGGCGCATTCAGACGCCGAGCCTATGGGCAGCGCGGCAGCGGCAGCAGCAGCTGCGGGATATAGGCTGGGATTTAAAGGCCCCTCTCGCCCCAATAAAGAACGACAGCAGCTGCCTTTGGAACCCCGCATTGTCCACGCGGACACCCCCACATTCACACGCACTCGGCGAGCCCTCCAAAGGAGCACTCGCGTCGGGCGTTTACCCCGCGGTGGATACGCACCGCGCCGTCACACTGCACCGGGCGTGGAGGCCACCTGCCGGAGAGGGGGGGAAAAAGAACCACTGGTCTTTGTAATTGTCGTCGCCTATTGAAACAAACCATTCAACGGGTCATAGTTGCAAGTTTACCCTTAATTGAAAGAAGGCAAACGCACTCTCCCTGAATAGCGGCCTACGCATACATAAGGCTGTGCGCGCATTACGCACGGGGCTGTGTATGCTACCCACCACCAAGAGCAGGGCCTGTGGCGCATTTTCATAATTTCCATTCCCCCTGCCACTGACTGTGTGACATCAATGTTTTGAAAATTAAAGATCAGAAGAGTGACTTTGTCAGCTTTGCGCAGACATAAGCTCCGACGGCCTTGTTCTGATTTCCAACACAAAGCGTTCCCTGCGCCCATTCTTTGCTTTTTGTTGCCATATGGCAAATCCATGTAGACATAGCCAAGGCCCATTCACTCCGCCACAGAATGTCCTGCATCACAGAACAAAAGAGACTTTGTTTGGGCGCTCTATTGACAGGAACGGGCAAAAAATATATATATTCTAATTAATCTATGGCTGTATCCAGCTAATTAACACACTACACGCCAGCGGGGACCAGGCGTGGCTATTCGGTGTAGTTTAAAATTCTCAATAGCTCACATGCTAAAGACAACAGCTGTTCATGTGCTACTTTAATGAAGTCCTATCTACGTTTAATACTGGACATGCCTATAGGTCATCCCAGGGTTAGAGGGTCATTGTATGTATCTTTAAACATGTCAAACCAGATGAATTGGTCTTATATCTAGCTCTAAACTGTATAACATGTTATAACTTTAAAGAGTGTTGAATGATATTTTGTATTTTAAGGTCATAGGTCACCTTTGGGTTTAAGTATGGGCCTACAATGGGGGTTGAAGCTCGTGGCAATAAAAACATGTTGGGTGTGTTTAAAATACTGTATTATTTTAGTTCATTTTTAGTTCAATATTTATGCATTATTTTTTACTAAGAATATTTCCTTTCTAGGGCCTATATTGCCTGCCTGACTAAAAGTGATTTTGAGATAATAAAAGATCTGTGAGGGGCATTATTGAAACAATATTGTTTGCATTTCTTTCATTTTGAAGTGTAAGGGCCAGTTATGCCTATACCTAACATTATAATATAATAATAAAAAAGGATTTAGGCCAGCTATATGATCTAATGCTCATAGCATAGCCTACACAACTGGTTAATAAACAAACAGGCCCATGTCTCTCACCACTCCTGGACTGGTTTAAATTAAACGATTAAATTCACCAGATTTTTTTAGTTCTTTATTTCTTTCGTCAACCCATATGGTGGCAAACATATAACGCAGACAATAACTAATTGAATGGTGCAGGCAGGTTATAGACTTGGTATAAAACTAGCAGGTCTGGGGGCCCAAATCGAATGACGAAGTTTTTACCATTGATCGAACATTAAATTTTCTCAATAAACAAAAACACAGGACCAAATACATTAATCAAAAACTAAGTGAATGCATGAATACATTCATAGATAAATCCAAAATAAATAAATAGCCTATTTTGACATGTAGCCTTTGATGCCCGTTTAAGATACGCCTACTGTTAAGATAAGGTCTCCCTTTTTTATTATCTGGGCCGCAGTTCTGCAGAGAGCAGGCACATCAGCCTGCGAGCGGAATTAGCATTTTCCACGACCATCTGGCATCGGCGCAGCCGACGGCGAACAAAGGCGGGCAGCATCGAGAGAGGAGGCGAGTGTGCCATCGCATTGACCTGCAAATGAGGCTTTGTCACCGAGTTAAAGCTCCCTGACCTTCTTGCCCCGCTCGCAAAAGCTCGATTTTTTTTTACCTAGTGTGGCGAATTCAAGTCCGTGGGCCTGTATATAAATTTAGCCACTATATATAGCCTAGGCCTACCCCCGATTGAATGTCAAAAATTTGCGTTGGATCTGTGAGGAGTGCTGCATATGCGAATCGCTCTGAGGTAGCCTATTACAGTATTTTTAGTGGACCTGTGCGGAGACCTGCAGCCTCTGCCATTGCTAATTATTCCGAGTGTGCTAACACATTATAAGCAGCGTTCAATGACGCACGCTATGTTCTCAATAAAAATGCAAAAAACTCGGGGCCTTCGGGCTTTGGAGTGTGTGTGTGTGTGTGTGTGTTTAGAGGGGAGGGGACGGGGTGGGGGTGGCGCACCAGGACACCTGTGCCCCCCCGCCTCCCAGTTGAGTGTGCAGACAGAGACCCACGTGTTTGCATAAAGGTGATGTTGTCCGGGGCTTAAAGTCCACGGCGTTTGGGTGGGGTGTGCGTCGCGGGGGGGGGGGGGGGGGGGTGGGAGGCAGAAAAATACGGGGGTGTATAAAAAATTTTGATGCCAAAACAACCCCCCCACCGGGCCAACCGCAACCACCCCCCCACAAAA
>JAOEHI010000021.1:769175-792039 GCA_025447815.1 Percopsis transmontana
AAAGTCCGCCTGGCCCCGCAAAGCACAACAACAATTATTCCCTGTATATTTCCCCCCTGAACCGCAGTTTTACATAACCTCCCCCCTGCCCCCCCCCCCCCCCCCGCCCAACCATCTCTTGATTTGACATTGAGATGGCTGTGATTTCGTCTGCTATACGGTAGATTCAATTAGCCCAGATTCCAAGGCCTGTGCCGGCAGACATCTTCTAGAGACGCCGTAGACGATTTGCACAGACGGGTGGACCAGTGAACTAGATGGGGGGACAGCCTTGAAGACTATACATCTGTATAGATACAGTATATAGGTTCACAGTAGCCGCAGTATGACCCCATGAGCTTGGTTTTATTCGCATGTAAATATTCCTGCTAATGCCTTTCTAGTAATTGAGATGTCATGTAGAGTTTTGTAGCCCCGTTCAACTCCAGATACCATGCAGGCATATTATTGATTTTCTTTCTTTATTAATCGGAGCAGGGTTTAATAAATAAGCAATGCCTTGCTCTAAAGGTTATTACCAGGGAGCTGCTCTTTATAGCGTGTCCTCTGAAGCGCCAACTCTGGACGATAAATGCCGTTCTCATCAACACATCAGCAGTCTGCAGTTAAGAGGGTAAAGAGAGCTTACTCAATGAATGCAATGAAGCCCGCTTGAACTTATACCTTTTTTTAGAAGGCAAACCTCACATCCATTTAAAACTCACTTCAAGACAGCATCGACCAGAAGCGTATTGTAACGTGTGAATGGCAAAGGTCAAACTTGAGTGGGAGATTTTTAGTCCTGTTCTGTAACTGGTCTGTTTTTTTCTTTTTTCTTTTTTTTTTTACCAGGCTCGAGTGTTGGCGACCATCGGAGTCACCAGAGGGCTTGGGGATCATGACCTCAAAGTACACGATTCCAACATCTACATTAAGCCTTTCCTGTCCTGCTGTCCCGAGGTAGTGCACTTTCGGAATACAGATCTGAATCCATTTAGACTGGTGTCATTAATATTACCATCCTTAATGCATACTGTACTTATTTTAATAATGGTACCAATAATGCTTTGGTTAGTATATGATAACATGCAATAAAGTGCTTTATTTAAGGCAACCTGGTAACTTCATATTCATGGTAAGAGTCCCCCGGCCATTATCGGGGCATGCTGTGGACTGCCCATTAACATTCTACACTGAAGATGGGTTTTTAGCTCCTCTCCACACACATCCTAGGATTCCAGTGGTCACGGACATCATGCATTCTCTTGATCTTTAATTCATTGCCCTCAGAGTTCAGCTACAGTTCATATGTTCGTCTCCCACCAGAGTCCTTCCCTTTTAGAACTTCATCTGTCCTAGTTGCTTTTGCCCATTATTGTAAAATACAGCAATGCAAATGCAAATAACTCTGGGTGGATGGGGGCAGGATAGTCAGGATAGTCTAGTGGTGTCTGGGTGTTCGACACCGAGCCAGAAGATCTTAGGTTCGAGCCCCAGAGTTAGCCTACCTGTAAGCAAGACGCCTAAGCCCTATCTGCTCCTTTACAATTGTGCTCATTTTACGTCGCTTTGGATAAAAGCTTTCACTTTAATGTTATTGTCAGACGTTGGAGAAGCTTTGTGAGTAACTTGGTGTAACATTCTTCACTGAACAACTTTCCTCTTGGTATGTCTTACTAATACTAACCGGTTTCAAAATACAGTTTTGTGTAACTTGTTTTGCAATTCAAGATAGGTCATTTGCCTGAATGTGATATTGGTCATGGCCACAAGTTGAAGTTCATGTTCATGTTGAGGTTCATGGGTCAATCAGACAGAAGTCAGATGCTGCTGTCATTAACAAAGACTAGAAACATTGTGGTTTTGTTGAAATCTCCCAAGTGAATTTCTGATCTGCGCTATTTCTTGGGATTGGGCAGACGTGGGCGGATAAGTGGATTTCTTCCTAGCTGACCTTTAATCACAAGGGTCACCTCAAGCTGCGGGCTCATGATCTTTCCATCAATTCTGTTGATTTATTTCTTCAACAACCCACAGTCAATCTTATTCTTGCTGGGTTGTTTTTGCAGCACCCTGTAATCTTTGTGAGGTGCCACCTCTGCCGTGGACATAAAAATATTTTTGGGGTTGTTTTTTTTCCTATCAACTTTCCCTGCTGGAAGATTTACTATTTTTAAGCAATCAAACCAAAACATTTTGTACCGGCAATACTACTGAAGGTAGCATCTGTTGTTTGCTTATTCTCAACACGCTTTTAACAGTGGCAAATTGAAAAATCATTTTTCAAATCGGTTGGCTGTTTTAAATCAGTTTGTTTTCAAATTCAAAAATTATGCGCTTTGTGAGCCGACTTCCTGTCTCGCTGATCCAGTTTTATATTATAGACATGCACAGGTATTTTATGACATTTTCTTTTGATTCCCCTCCTAACTAGGTTAAAGTGTACCCCCTCACACAGTACGAGCATGGAGCGGACGACGTTCTGGTGATGGGAACTGACGGTCTATGGGACGTCCTCTCCAACCAGGAAGTGTCCGAGGCGGTCACCTGTTTCCTGGCCAATTGCGACCCTGATGACCAGCACAGGCACGTTCACTCAATGCACAGCTGCGCTCGTCAGACAGGGCTGAACTTCCTCTCACCCCTGTCCTGTTTGAAGAATGTCAACATCGCTATCTTCGATGTAGTCAAGACGCTAAACATCCTTTAACGGAAAAGTCAACACCCTGCTAGTGGGGATTATCTTTTCTCAGAAATTAAATTAAATTACATAAACTTTGAATCATTATTTCACCAGGATGGGTGCAGATGTACTGTACCTATTCAAATGCAATGTATACATATAGATAGTAGATACTGCGCTCCTTACATTCTATCATGTGACCTAGCCATTACCTAGCCATTACTCATTTTGCTTTCCTTCAGGTACACAATGGCAGCTCAAGACCTGGTCATGAGGGCGCGAGGGGTGCTTAAGGATCGAGGCTGGAGGATATCCAATGACAGACTAGGATCTGGTGACGACATTTCCGTCTACGTCATTCCCCTAATGTATGGAAACGGACAGACTTAGACAAAAACGTAGGCAAAAATAAGAATGGGAACTTAAGTAAACCCTGCCTCGACTGTCCCAGTTGAACCTAATCCCTTGTGCTCTTATATTGCATTGGTGTGGATGTTCTTTCTCTCATGAGGGATCCCAAATGTTCTCAGTTAAGGCTTGGGACTCTTTTCTTCTATGAGAAGGTTATGGATATTTATTGTTGCTTCCCTTCCTTTTTATCGGAAACAAACCTGTTGTAAAACCCAATTAGATCCCTAATATAGTCAAGTCGCCACCCTTTCCAGTCAGCTGTTGAAAATGTCTGAAAATGAAAATGCAATCTTGAAATGTGCTATGGGGAAATGGGTGAGAGGGTTAACAAGTATAGACTTGTGGAACAGGCTGACAGGCGAGCAGGGTCGCCATTAATAAGCTACCTTCTTATACATTAGAAACGCCACTGTTGCAGAGGCCCTCTGCATTGCAGCCCACAGACAGCCCACCGAGAGAGTACCTTTGTGTTCCATCTGGCAGGGATGAACCAACCGTTGCATCCATTAGTCACTTGTTTAAGGAAAAACCATGCTGTTCAGTGTGTCATTGCTTTAAGCTCTAAACTAGGTTATGGCTACTGTACAGTAGCCTTTTAGGTTTTATTCTGTGCAATAATTTACGGTGTGCAAAACGGCTTGCTTCAACCATGAAGAGGGGGAGAGAAAAAATAAACGAATACTCTTATTAAGAGTGTAATAAGATACAATCATTGGGTTTTTGGAGTCACGTGAATGTGACGGCTCATTTTAGAGCATTTTTCTTGTAAACAATAATACGTCTTATTAAGGAAAAATACATTAGTAGGTTAGAATCCAATCTTATTTTATATAGTCTCTTCTACCTCATGATTTTCTCTTATTTATTTTTTTTATTTAAGATATGCCATCCTCGCATGTTCACACTAAACATTATACAACAACTGGTACCTGTGCCATAAGAAAAGTGCCATTAGACTACATTTTAAATGTAATTAAATATTATGTTTGGACATTAACAAAAATACAGCTCTTGGCTCTTACTGGAAGTGTTACATTGACAAAGGACATTGTAATTGATGATGGGTATCAGCTAATAGGCATTTCCTTAATTTTGCTCAAAGGTCTTGATCCAGGTTGAAAGAGGTAAATATATCAGATACTATATCTCTGGATGCTTGTCTCTTCAGCTAACATTTTTCCAGTTTCGACTGACATCCAATTGTATGTATTTTAGGCATTTTAAGACATTATTTAATTGCACTGTGTTTTGTTTTAAATAGTCTGTAAGCTCCAGTACGTGTGCTCACATGCATTACATATTAACAATGTTGTATCAGGTGAATGATGAAGCTTATGAAACATGGAATAGCACAAGTTTATGTAAAAATGTGTACATTATAGTATATTTCAATGGACTCTTGTTGACAGTTCTTTCCTCTGTTGAAGTGATGTACATTTTGAAGGAAAATACGTTGTTTGTATTGGTTTTTGAATCTTAAATTCAGTGTAATATGGTTTTCAGTCTCTTTTCAACTTTATTAAAGAAAAAAAGATAATTCCATTAAACACACGCACCATTCATTGCTTAACCACACACACACACACACGGAGTGATTCAGAGAAAATGCTGAGAGGACTGGCGAAATCCTGGAAGTGTGACTGGTAACATACATTCTAATGTCAGGGAAAGCCAGATGGCAAATGAATCGTGCAATCCAGGTTTTAAAGACTTTTTTTGCTTGAATTCTCTAGTTTGGACTAAGAACCCACTGCTCATTCCAGGTAAACAATTACTCGAAGCCCCAATCCGTTATTCCTGCATGGCCCACTTAAAAAAACCTCAAATAATTATGTCTAGGGTAATATAAACACTGCACACGTCCAAATTAGCTGTATTTCCTGTACTAGGATGTGGAGTAATATCAAAATGACTGCATTTCAGACGCTGAGATTTTGTAGAATGGTAGAAGAGGCTTGTGACAAGTGACTGCTATATTTTGTGTCAAAATAAATAAAATTTCTATCCTTTGACCTCTCGTTTTGTTCAGACAGGCAAGCGGCAGTTGGATGGAAGTGGGCTGAGCTGCGGCCCGCTTTCATTTTACTTTTACTTATAAATCGCTCTAGTCTCTTCTGATGGTGAGAAAGAAAACCCCTGAAAGTGATGTTGATGTCGATTCAGACCGGTAACTGGCAGCCATCAAACTGTAAAGGATATGGTGCAGAGACTGCGCTGCGAGACTGGGGCGAGTGGCATCATGTTGTGATACTAAACATAACAGCAACAGCGAGGAAGTAGCGTGTTGGGCCTTTGAAGGGACCTTGAAGACAGACGGATGTTTGAGAGAAGTTGGCAGATATAAACATTTTGGACCACTGTCTGGGTGTGTACAGACTGCTTGGTGTGGACACGCCCTAGTGCCTTCCATCTCATCCTTGTCCGTCTTAACACTACCCTTTAATTTGAGGGGATAAACGGACCACAAGAATCATAAGATCATACAAATGTCAGTTATTGGGTTTTACAGTACAGAGTAATGATGATATAGCCTACATTAAACAGCATGCTCCAAATTGAACAATGACAAACACTGAAGGAACTAATGAAGCATTAGCATATGGAAAAGTCATATCATTTTAATGGAAACTGTTTAAGAGCCCTTAGGGTTTAGCAGGGACTGTGTCTGAAGCCTCAGTTACAGTAGACTAACTCCACTGTGTCAAGTGTGTCCCAAAGCAATGCAAGAATGAAGGGTATCAGTTCACAAACTAGCCTAGCAGGAGAATTTGTGGTGGAGGGCGCTTTAAGAGCTGGAATGTGATTCCAAAGCCCTCACACCCTTGAGTGAGGAAAATCAATTTGATAACATAAAAAATAGATATGCCTGAAGATTCCGTGTCCTCAATTAAACTAGGGAGGTTGAAACGACCTCCTTGATTAAACTGACTTTTTTCACTGTTAAGTGAATGGCTCACTTAACAGAAGCATTTATAGAAAACAATGGACAATGACCCCTCTGCTCTTGGGTGAAACTGTCAAAAAGGATTAAGGCATGTGAAAGTATTATGTGAAACTAAAAATTGTGAAAGGTTCAGGATTATACAAGTATCACATTTCCTTCTATACAGAACCTTATGTAAGATGATAATGAAATGTTGCGGTAGCCTACTTGTGTATCATAATTGGGTATCTTTTAACATTTCAATATTCATTAAAAAAGAAATGTGTTGAATTACGGTACTTTTAGTATTACTTACAGTAATAATATGCCAGTATCTGAGCCCTCTCTCTCTCAATTTTGTATAGTGAGTTATTAAAATAAACAATATTCAGGTCACTTTGGAAGATATGAGCGTTTCCAGGTGCCTCCTCCCACATATCGAACTAAAAACAGGCTTACCGACCACATCTTAAGTCCAATTAAGAGGAACTGTCGCACAACAGTTTCATCTGTGTGACTGTTTTACACAACAGTCCCTGCGGCTTGTTCTGTTCAGAACAGCGTTGTGTTTTACGTTGCGGGGACACGAAAAGATACAATGAATCTGACCATTAAAACCAGACATATGCAAAAAGGATTAACATGGCTGTGTTAGCCTTACTGTAGGGCAGCACTTAGCAATAGCTTTATAACCTCAGCGCTTTTTTTAATTAACGGTCTCTGACCAACAAGTGTGGACAGTGTGTATGAGCCCCCCACACACACATACACACCACACACACAAAAGGGTGTGCCGTGCTGTCACAGGTGTCTCACACGCCTAGGTGCTCTGCGGGGAGCTCCAGGGCCATCTGGGCCCCACAGGACAGCTCTGCTTCTCCCTCCGGTCAGGCCAGAATTGAGCTGGCCCTCCTCTCCTACGCTCTGAGTGTGTGCGTGCGTGCGTGCAGTCCAGATTGGATGACGCCGATGATGACAGTCCTTCCTGTGGGTGGCTTGTTTTCCCCCCAAGGTCGCGTCCCACTGCACCCCCCTTCAGCCCACCGTTTGGTGGAAGCCAGGGAGATGCCGAGCGGGGCCACCGGTGACGTCTCCGTCTCCATGAGAAGGGGCTGAGACGCCATCTTGATTCTTGACACGTTGCCATTGAGGAGTAGCAAGGAGCCATAAACCGGCGGCGGCCTTCCAGAGGCGATGAATGAGCGCGGCCTGTGCCGAAACACAGACGTTAATAGTATGTTAATAATACTGAAGGAATTTCTTTACTCTTGACATTCTGAAGTAATCGTCCCGGCACTTTGGTTTTATAGTAGCAACGGTTTATCACGCATCACTATGGCCCAATATCCCCATAGGGATGAACACAGTTTTATCTTAAATTATTTAACATAAAACTGATAATCCCTAATATGGGGAAGCTGTAAACACGGTGGCATTTAACTTAACTATAAATACCACCGTGTTATGCATGTTTACAGCTAAATAAAATGTACGGTCACGTGTGAGTGGAACGAGTATTAGGTTTTGGGGTCCGAGCATTTTCTAGATTTAGCACAAACAGGCTAGCCAGGCTAGCCGGATCCCCCCCGTCGCGGCCTGCATTTCAACTGCCTCCCGTTACCGTGTTGAGCAATGTGCGAAGGCATCTGGAGAATGCACAGCGTACACTCAAGGGGCCGCGTGGTCCGTCAGGAGAAAGGTGAGGCCCCTTTCACGGTGCAGCTGTGATAATCGTATTAGCAGGCAGACTTTCCACGGGGGGGCTCCAGCGGCGCTGCGAAGATTAATATGTAGCCGAGCTCAAACGGGAAATGTTGACACAAGATAGATGGATGAATGGGGTCTAGATAGGCCAAGCGCTACTCCTGGTCCTCACTGCCTTATTCTGCACTACAGTTAGGAGAACTGTATGATTTGGCGAAAGCCGTTTGGTTATTTATACACTGTACCCTGGAGTCCATTTTAATGTGTATTATAATTCACATGGAAACTAACATGTTTTCTAGCAGAGCGTAGGAGAAATAAAAGTTGCAAGTTAAGGTCAACCTAAACGCATGCTGTACATAGGCCCTAGATCAACCGCCGAAACTTGATGTACCGGACACGTATGACAGTTTGTTGAATATTACAGCCCGGCTTTAACAGACACTCCTGACATCTGTTTTTATCACTGCAGATGTCAGTGCGAAATGATTTTCCCCAGGCTGATCATAAATCTGTGAGACACCAATAACTGTTAAACTCCTAAATCTTTCATGTTTATCTTGCTGGAAGGTCGAATCCTCAATCAACGGCCCACATTATGTATTCTGAAAAGGTGAATTAGGAACGAGCCTAAAATCAGTTTAATCGACCAGGGCTGCCTGCCTGCCACTGCAGCCAATAGAAAGTCATTATCCATTCCACCCCCTACCACCCTATTACGAGACCCCCTGAATGCCATACTAATGTGGCAAAGAGCAGCTGGGCAACACTGAAGAATATATCATCAGGTTAACTCACAATGCACGACCCATATTGGGACACCGGCGGCAAGTGAATGACACGAGAGGAAAAAGTGTTACGTTGGCTACTGTATGTTGTAGTTGATACCATAGCAGCACACCCTCCCGTTTCCATAACACGTAATTATTAGGATACTGGTACCAGGCCTTAGTTGGATTTCAGAATGTCCATACCGAGTTTACACTTTCTATTTAGTCTCCGACGCGTCCATTGAAATCGCACTGTCGCATAGTTTCTAAGCAATACAAGTAAAAGCTACTTAAAGCAGTAAAGGTGAAATAATGTTCAGTTCGACCGCATAGCCAGTCACTGAAAACCATAAATCCCAGTAACGTTAGCTTTTATCTCCTCCTGAAGCCACGTCACTCCTATCTTCATAGCAACAGTAGCCTATGCCCTATATGACCTACATGCTCTCCGCACAACTTACTGGTGCTAGAGGAAACGGTGCTATTAACTGAACATTATTTTTAAAGTAACGTTACCATCGTTAACATTTGCCTTTCCGCGTATTGCCAGGAATTCTGCAATATGGTTGCGATTTAAATCCCAGCAAAATGTGAGGCAACGTTCCGAACACAAGTAAATACAACAAAGTGCTTTTGCAAACGAGTATTTTAGTTTATTGAAACGTGATACAGTTACTGAACGTCACTGCACAGTGCCATAACGCCCCAAAGCAAAGCGCAGTCGCTAAAAACACATTTAGCAATCAAACATGGTCCAATTGTACAGTTCGTTACCTGACCCGCGTATTACGACGTAGCTGGGTTGAAGTGGAGCACCAGTACTAGCAAGGCAGTAGCTTGCGCAGTCATCTCCATAGCGGGCAGTGTCACAACCCAACCAACAGCACAAACTACTACCTCAGCCAGTACATGGTCAAATGCTTCATCTTCATCAAACATACTACACGTCGTGTACAGAGACACAAACACAACGTCTAACTAAAGATGGGAATCACGGCGACACAAAAATGTGTTCTGGTCAAAATCAAGCAGCTAGTCCCACGCGCCCAGAACCGTCAGTCCTCGTTCCGCGTCTGAGCGGACTTGAAATAGGAGGGAAACCCCGCCCTGCCAGTCCTCCTCCTCCTCCTCCTCCTCAGTACACCCTATGAGTGCACCACACACGACTCCCCTATCCTCATATGACCCGTCCCGAACCACTAGCTATATCCCCGGTTTGGTCTGAATAAAACTATAGAGATAGATATGTTAAAATATATAGAATCAAAATATATAGTAAAAGAACGAAGACTTAAATTAAATTTGCATGAAAGGATCACATGTAGAGTTTGTTGAAAAAGTTCTTATTTTACTACGTCCTAAACTCGGGTGTTTCATATGCTTAAGCTAAAGGTTGAAATATAGTGCAACAGTTACAGTATTTCTGTCTGGCCATTAATCTGGCCAGTACTGTTTGTTTACACTAGTAAACACTAGTCACTAAGGCTATAGAAACCCCCACCTCTGCCAGCGCAGACAGCAGATAAATTATAAAGATCAGACGAAAAACTATTTATTAATGGGACTAATGTTGGTCAATTTTGACAGAAATGTAAATAAATAATGTCATCTGGCAAGCTATACTATATTATTACATACAGTATTTCCTCTGTAATTGACAAAGCGAATTTCGGGATGTTCTTGGTTTGAAATTTCATGACCAACTGCCACAGTAGGCTTTATTTTACACACTGATTCTTTAAATAAAAGAACCACCTTCTCACTCAAGCCAGGAACATATGGTATACTTTATTTAGTAGGCATACTTTATTTCTCCATTTTGATTGTGCTTTAAAAAGGTATACTTCTGGATTGTGTTATAGTGCCCATTGTAGCTGCTACGATTGAAACACAACTGTCAATGAAAGTGCATGTGGCAGTAGGGGGAGGGGTAGAGAAGACGCAAGCCACTCAGCACTCATGTGGGTGAGGGGCAAACACTTTTGCCATATCAAACCAAAAACGTTTCCGTAACACTGATTTTAAGCACGGGTGTAATTCTGGACTCAAAGTCAAGGAGTGATAACTTTCTTCAAGTAACATTCTTAGAAAAAGCGACTATTTTGTGTCCAATAGAAAAGGCTACTAGAACATTTTTGTTATATAAACTGTTGATGGATAGCAAGTAGCGTGAGGTTTATGACCCTGTTGATTTGTCAAACATTTGATTTGGATTACAGATGCACCCAATCAAGTTAGCACACACAGAGCAGGTATTTGTAGAACTGTCCCATTTATTTTATACAGACAAGAACATCTCTTCACACGTGGCTGGTTAAAGATGACATGGAATGTTACATAAAGTCCTCTGTTGAAAATGTTGCAAAAGTCTTATTTTAAGATCAATAAAGCCCAAGTATGATTTTTTTTTTTAAATTCCTTAATTACATAATTGACATTTATCACCACACAATGTACATCGACTCGCCTCGTCAGTTAAATGAAACAAGAGAAAACACTGCATTTTCGATGTCGATTTGTTAAAATGAATATGGCCGGTCCGCATGTGAATTGGGCGGGTGGGCGGCGTGCTTATTAGCCGCGGGGAATTGAGCGTGAAGGTCAAAGTTGTCGGTTGTAACCCGAGTAACTCCTGCCCCGCTTGCGGGTTACCGTCTGCGAATTTCAGTCCATCCACTGGCGTGCGTCAAGACACACTGATGATTTTGCCGTTATATAAAAAAAAAGAAAAAAGAAAGAAAACAAAAAGGAGTCAGAAGGCGTGGTCAGGACTCTCCATTTTGCACTCTGGACACGGGCGGCTGCATAAAGTCTTCGAAGGGCCCCAATGCCTCCTTGAGGGCAGAGCTGACCTCCGAAGAAGAGCAGGTGATGCACTCCACCAGGGTGGGGTACAGAGCGATCACCTGTTGCCACGTGTTGCCGTCCACTGCGGGTGGAAAGGGACGAGCGGCACATGGAAGTCGACAGGAACGCAGGGAGTGGGGTGTGCGTTGAAAGAAAGGAAGAGGAAATGAGTGGTGATGGAAAGCAATCAAAGAAATATTTTCCTTGATAAAAAAAATAAAATAAAAGAAATTAGGCGTTTGGTTTTTGTGTCTGCGTGGAGAACGACACGAAATGAGCCAATTTAAGGTAATTTTACCTCATTTACTTGTTATTCAAAAAACTTTTGTCAGCGTAAACAAATGTCCCTAGATTGGAAAAGCGACCCATTTAAACAAATAATTCCCGGTGAATTACATTATATTTGTCGGAAGTTAATACATTTTAAAGTTTTTCCTCTTAATATAATATCTATGTAAACCTCAGCACAGTTTGATACTCACCATTTTCTGGTTGGGTCTTTTTAAGGGAGTCCATCAAAGTGCTGATGGCTTTCAAAACAAATATGATCTCAGTAACCTGTTGCCTATGGAGAAATAAAAATCTGTTAGCTCCATATTCATACCCAAAAATATTGTAATGCATTATCTGACTCACAATGACAAGAGCATTACAGGAGAACACGTCATTTTCTGTCTGGTATTAATGGCAGTGTGTAAAATCCCCTTATCCCCCACAAGAACCAATTGTAGGCAAGGGAGTATCGGGAGGGTGTCCAACCTTTTCGCTGAAGTTCTGCTGGGGAGCGGGTTCGCGCTAACGCGCACAAAGCTAAATGCGGCTGTGTGCATTTGTGGCCGTCAGCAAGACCGCAAATTATCATTTAAAACGTGACTTCTAAAATAATTTAAATGTCATCTTGTAACCTTGCAGGGTCATGGACCGCCAAAGAGGTGCAAGTACTGTATGTGGTCGCAGGGCAGAATACAGAGAAAGATTGATTTAATGACTTAAACTCCTGATTTGCATTTGCAACCTGGGACCTGTTTAAAAGCCCCCCGAATCAACATGCTTTGCTCATGAGCAGGGGTTACCTTGGCAACGGGCAGCGACCACTCAACCTCTCATCCTCTACGTAGCGCCTCAGCACATCCTGGGACCTCTTGAGCAGCACGGAGAGCGCCATGCGAGAGATATAGCCCTCCTGGGGCGTGGACACCTTGTTGCTGAAGGAAAACTGTAGCAGTGTTTCGAAGCACACCTTGGAGAACTCCTCTCTCATTCGGACATCAATCTCTGCCTCTGGAGGACGGGAGAGACATTTAACATAGTGCGTGAAACTTCACGGGTTCTGGCTTCCCGCAGATTTGATGACAATTTCGTTGGGCGCACGGTGTTTTTTGCGCTGAAATGGGCGTGGGGATGCAGTTAGAGGGTGTGTCGGTTAAAATCGGGTGACACAGTGCTAGTTTGGTGTCAAATAAAATCAAATATTGCGCTAGCGTCTCCGTCTGGTCAAACCACATCTTAGCGCAGAACAAGGACATCATTTTTGACAGTTTGCTCGCGGGAGAAGCTTTTAGGCCGGTCTGGACATTCGCGGTCTATTACAAAATTGGCAGTTTGCCAATACAGAAAGCCCTGTTAAAGGGAATGAGGAGAGATGATTTGATTGGCCATAATTGACCGGCCCCCACCACTCCTACTGATAAATTATTAATTCTAATCCAACCCTTTTACAGCTGCGCCGCCGGTCCCGAAATTAGCCAAAAAGTATTGGCCACAACTTAGATGGACTTGCGCTGTGGGCCTTCACTTGCGCCTTGACCGGGAAACTAGGGCCCTATATCTTTTTATTTATTTATAATCCTTCAAATAAAACCTTGTGTTTTCGCCACGGTATTAGCCTATGTAATTTGCATAACATCTGTGCAGAATTAGAATTTCGCCTCCAGTCACTATGAAACCTTTGGTTGGCTGGATGCACATTGGAGGCGAATTATAACAAAAGAAAAACCTATTCTGATTTGCCAAATCACTATTAAACCTTTGGTTTCATAGCCAGATGCCTAACCCCTATCTGCTCCATGTAATAGCTGTATGTAATTGTAAATTGCTTTGGATAAAAACGTCTGCTAAATGACCTAATTGTAATTTTAATTGGTCGGCTGATTGCACATTGGAGGCAAATCAGACAAAAACAATATTCTGATTTGTCAAATCAAAATAAAATAAAAATCACTATAAATAAATGAACAACATTTTAAAAACAGAAGTAAACAATAACTGAACTGTTACAACTCACAAAATTCCCATCTTACCTGTGAATGAGGATGACTGCGAGTGAATGGACCCTTTATTGAGCATAGCCATAATCTGCCCAACAAAGTCTTTGGGGATGAAATTAGCAAACGGTAGAATTTCTATGCTAATGAGCTGGACCACCTAAATAGGAAGAGAGCAGATATCTAAAAATCGGAACCTTGTTTTAATTACGGGGTTACTGCATGCCATCAATAGATTACATTACCTCCACATCAATGGCCTCATTCTTTTGGAACTCCTGAATGGACAGATTGTCTGGAGGTGTACTGCAAACACACAACACCAACCAATAAAAAACCCCTCTACTCAACAACTTTACAATGCAGCAGAGAGCGACCCTTTCCATTCACATAACAACCTTTTAGTGACTATCCTACAAAACAAGTCAAAGTGATCATCATTCAATAGCCTTAATCATAGAACAACCCTCCCCCTGAAACCCTCAGGGATGTTTCAAATGGCTTGTTTCCACTGAGCAGTACAGTACAGTACGATTCGGGATGGTAAACTCTGATCTGGCTTGTGTTTCCACAGCCAACAGTACCCTTACTTGATAGGTATAGGACTGTGTGCCGGATCGCGATAGCCGCGGTCAAATTGGCGATCGACGTCATACTAGCGCGAAGAAGAAAGCGACACCGCGAAGAAGAAAAACAACAATGGAGGACATCCAGCAGATCTTGTTCTTGCTTCCCGGCATGTGACCAATCAACGGTCTGCAGTGATTTTATCTCCACCCTTTAGGTACCAGACCACTGTGCTAGGTACCCCAACGGAAGGGTCCCAAAAAAGTAGTACGGTACGGATCGATATTTTGGTACCATTCACAACTTCTGACAATCCAAACGGAAATAATTGCATACCGTACCGAATCAAACTGTACTGTACCGCTCAGTGGAAACGAGCAAAAAGCGTGCGTGGTACCTTTTGGTAAAAAGGAAGTCTTCAAAGGTGTTTGCCAGCTCAGGCCACATGGTGTCAAACTTCCCAGAGGATGCATGCTGGCGCGCCACTGGAAGCCCAATTGAGAGCACCTTTAGCAGAGAGGCCACTGCCAGCTTCCAGGTACTCTCCGATGGACAGGCATACTTCAAACCCAGGGGCATTCTCAGCGTCTGGAAGGCGAGAGGAAGCAAGGTAAGGAGGATGTGGTGAAAAAGTACCACATTTGACTGTCCAAACCTCCTCCTCCAGGCCTTGTGTTAATATGCCTGTGTGCTTATCTTGACTGCATTTGGGACACACGTGAGCGACCCAGGTCACTCTGTTCAGCTTCTCAGTAAAGGCGTGGATGGTTTGGGCTAACCAGTGGGTGTTTGGATTATCCAGCCTTTCTTGGAGCCGGGGAGGGGTAGAGAGGCAGGGTGTGTTGTGTGGCACTAAATAAGCATGTATTTGTGTTACTGAAGGTCGTTCATTTTATCTGACCAACACGGTCTTTGACATAGCGCACCCATTTGCAAATGTAATTAAACCCCCAGTTAAAGACGTTGCGTAAGAGTAATTTCTAATAGAAAATTCCACAAAAGAGGAGAGAAAAGTAATGGCTCAAAAACCTGACCCACAATTCAAGACTTCAAGGTGAAACGTAACATAATACGATCACATCAACAGCAAAAAAAGTTATATGAAAAGCAAACCTGGGTGATTTTTTTTTTAAAAGATCTTATTTCAATGGCCAATCAAAGTAAAGATTTTACAAGAACATCTAAAATCTTTGTGTTCAGGAGAACGAAGGGAGGGGGCAGCTGTACTTTTTCCATTTGCTAGAAAATTTAAAGCATTAACAATAAAAAAAAAAATGAAGATAACTGTCCATAATTTTTTTCTGATGGAAATGAGGATATGAGACTGACTAATCTGGAGTGGTGTAAAATTTGCAAAAATACAGGATGAATTTATTGCCATTTGACCGTTTTTCATTTCCCACCATACCTTCACGATGTTCTGCAGAACTTTCTCATTGATCACGGCTTTGTGGCAGGCAGTTTTATGGTACAGATCCACCACGACCTCCAGGGAGCGTTCAGCGAACGGGACGTAGTTTAAGGCAACCCATTCCGCCTGGCGAGCACAGAAAGATAAAAGCCAAACAGAACTGAATGGACATAAGTCATAATGGATGTGAAAACCATCCTCTCCTACCCTTAGTCAAAGCCTAAACTCAAAGCAGCATTAAAGGCACACCGAGAGCACATAACATTACAACAACAACATACATTTGATGTGACTAAAGATGCTGATCAGTCATTTATTGGTGGTCAGATGCCCTAGTTACCCAAAAATGCAACTTAGCAGCGTATTAAGACGCAGTGTTACAAAGTGTGTCTTTAAGCGTACAAACATGAAGACACGTGCGTCTGGTAAGACCATCTTGATTTTGCCAGGTCCACGATACGTTCTGCTCTGCATATCAGTCTAAAAACTCTCCATTCAACATCATAGAGATGGTGCCAATCAAATGATTGGCACCTTTAACTATGGTGATTTTCAAACACAGGTGCTAGCAGAAGATTGGACAACTTTCAACCAATTAGAACGAGAACCAAGTGGGGATGGGTTTCTGAGCACAAGCGCTTAATTGTTGTTGGTACCAACTTAACTACCCACCTGGACACTGATTGGTTAGTGGTTCTCCAATGGTTTTCAATTGAGAGTTCTCAGACTGATATGCAAAGCGGAGCAAATTGTAGAGGAGTAACGTGCAAAACCAGGATGGTTTAACCGGCCTACAGTATGTGCGTACACGGACAACACCGAAAGACAAATTAACAGGAGACAAAGACACACAAGTAAGGCAAAACCAGCAGTTAGTGTCAGGCAGAGAGGGGCTGAATGAAGAGGTCATGATACCCTTCCATGCGGTGACGTCAAATGATTTATCGCAGGAGGTAGGTGGTCACCGTTTAGCAGAGCTTAGGGAAAGGGAGGTGGGTGGGGAATTGAAGGAGACTGTAGAACTCACCGGTGCAAAAAGTTGGATCTAACAAGGTTATCCAGTGAGTATTCCCAGGAAACAGAATGAGAAAAATTTGCAATTAAATTGATGCCCGCTTTGGAAGGAATTTGCATTTGGCTCATTGCCTAAATGAGATACTTGATGAAACTCGGGGGTTAGGGCCGATTGTCCAAAATAGATAAATAAATTAGAAAAAAAAAACGAATTAAGAAATTAATTTCAGCTAATTTCAAAACTCCCACTTCCCTGGACGTTTGATCTAAATCCTGATTGGACAGCAGCCAAGAAGGCTGTGAACACATCCCCTTTTTGTCTGTAAGCGATTTTTGTGACTATCTCACACAACCCTATTAAACCCATTTAGAGTGACAGCTGTCGGGTGCGTGAAGGCATGGGGCTGGCTGTCTCACGGCCGGCCTGCACGACTAATACACAGACATACAATGCTTGTGACTTCAGCGGTGCCAATGTACTGTAGTGCTAGTTGTAATTAGCATAAACACATCAGCCAGGCAACGTTGGATTCAATGCAAATCTGATCACAGTGTCCCCCCGGATGGCAGAGCAGCTGCTGAATAATATTATTTCATCAAAACCCACTTATGGCATGCCTTTTGGCGCTAATATCAGAATAAAGTTATGAAAACTGAGGGGTTGTAAATGGCCGCGTGTGTGGTTTTGAGAATGAGGCAATGGCGCTACAGAGACCGTCTGATTACTTTGAACTGTGAACTACAAGAATCATTTTTACAAAGTCTAATTGACCAACACTTTCTCGGTGTGCTGCTGTCAAGAACTGCGAGCACAAGGAAGGGGTGAGTGGAGAGGAGGGGGTTTGGGCCTGCCCAGACAACGGGGGTAACACCTAGACCAGGTGGGGGCTCACACCAAATAAACAAGATGATGTTTCAAAAGGCTGGAGAGTTTGTGTGTGAGAGTTGTGGTGGCGGGGCGGGGGGTATAAGGAAACTATCCAAGACACTCCCCCCCCCCCCAGTACCTGGTTGTATTTGGCGTTGGCCACATGCTTGGTCTCCAACTTGCCGTACTGGGGTGGCTTGCAGGAGAACTCTACGAAGAGCAGCAGCTGTTCGAAGATAGCTGGGTACATGACCTGCAGGTTCTCCGGGCCAACACAGATGGCCTGCAGAGGGGACACGGACACGAGGAACAAGCACTTACTCCATGCTGACGACTGCCACGGGACAGCAGCCCGCCCAATCTAGCACCATGACTGTTGGGTCCAACAGTAAAGCCCTGTAGAAACGCATGCTGCTGCATCTCATTACCCGTCTCCCGTCTGTCTCTTGGTAAAATAACTTGAAATGGGCATTATGGAATGCCCTCACTATCGCTATCCATGAAGTGACACTTCTTTGCATCCGTAAAAAGCTTTAAAAGCTACAACCTACCAGTTATTTCATTTTGGCGACGCCTCCAGTGAGTGGTAAGTTATCACTTTGAAAGCAAACAGCCATGGGCCAATAGGGGCACTTGTAACACTACTACTACTACTACTACTACTACTACTACTACCAGAAGTACTACTGCCAAATGGAAAGGCTTACGTGACTGGGGAGTAGGCACCCCCCCAGTCAGCGGCGTGGAAGCAAAACACAACAGTAATATGAAGCGTGGAGACCACCTCCCACCTTCTGAAGAACATCTAGGGCGGTGAGCACTGCCTCCTGCAGGCTGGTGAGCACCGCCTCCGTGTAGGAGGGCAGGATGAACGGGGAGGCGTCGCTGCTGATGGGCACCGACACGGCCCCGTGGAGGATGACGCCCAGCTTCCTCAGGTCCTCCATGCTGAAGCCCCCCTTGATGTGCTGGTAGAGCGCCGGGAAGATCTGGACGAGGGCCGTGAGGAAGGGCTGGCTGGGGATGAAGGAGAGCCTCTCCGCGCCGCCGCCGCCGCCGGGGGGGGGCCTGGTGCAGGCCGTGCCCGCGCGGCGCCACGCGCTCCACGCCGACCACCACAGCGCCGAGTCCTCCAGGGGCGACTCCTCCCCGGGGGGCGGGGCCTGCAGCTCGGCACCGTTGTAGCGCGTCAGCCGCTCCACCAGCGAGTCGGAGCGGAGCAGGGGTCTGCCGGGCCCCGAGGCGGCCAGCGGGTCGATGAGCACCGGGGGGACGCCCACAACGGTGAACGCGTCGCCCGCTCTGTCAAAGTCTTTGGCGGGCGTGACGATCTGCAGGATCTCCTGGAAGCTCTTGAGGGCAGCCAAGGAGACCTCGTTGTTCTTGCTGAGGGCGGCGGACTGGATGTGGTCCAACAGGACCTCCCAAGCCTTGAAGAAATCCCCTGTACGCACAGGCCAGAGCCAGGGGAGAGGGAGAGGTGAGACACAACGCTGTGGGGTCACGCCTCCAGCGACAGTGTGCGTGACGACGATGGCTTCATATCGTCGTATAGAGTATATTAGAAGTCATATTACAGTGGTAATGGCGGTGAAAATTTATGAAGAATCGCCCCTGGAGGACTCGCTACCAATCTTCCATCTAAGTACCTCGGCCACTCTACTTCATAGCACTAATGACACAAACAATCCTTATTCTATTCTCCCTTTTAAAAAAAATAAAATAAAATAAAATAAAAACTTCTTTCTACTCTGCTAGATCAGCTCTTAGAATACTAAGCACTTTACAGTTAGCAATTATTTACTGTTTGAAGATTGAATAACTCAAAGTGTGAATGATAACTTTGATTATTGTAATTACTAACTGTATTAAGGAGTAAATGATAAACCTTTGAGTAATGTTGAGCAAATGCATAAGTGAAGTAACCTTGTTACATGATGCTGAGAATGTTATCTGCTTGCAAAAAGTGGTGGTTAACCAGTTCAACTGTTGACAAATGTACTAATTGTAAGTCGCTTTGGATAAAAGTGTCTGCTAAAATTCTGTAAATGTAAATGTGTGTGTGTGTGGGGGGGGTTATGCATACATAATGTATATTAATACATACATATACACATCATTGTGACTGGCACCTCATTCTCCCGCTACCTCTTACAAAACGAACCTACATTGCAGCAACACATTACTACATTACACGCAAAGTAAAGCCTAGCTAGCTAGCTAGCTAGCTAGCGAAGGGCCTACCTAGCTGCTGCAGTAGATATCTCCTTGTGTTAAAGATACGCGCCACCCCGGCGAGGGTCAACACCCACGTCTCCGCCCACTGCTTCTCAGCGGTGTCCCGTGAGTGGTGGATGAGGATGTTCCCGCCTCCGGACTCAATCTTCTCCTTGTCGGCAGTGGTGGACGAGCGCCGGACACAGTCCAGCAGGTGGAACAGCACCTGGTGGAAACACCACAACAGTCGGTTGACCGACCTGCTTCGCTGCTTTGATTGAACTACCTGACAAATCTGTGGGCAGGATAACTCGCACGTTTTTGTGCGACTGGTTGCTTTGAGTACATGCAGTTTGCTTATGTCAAGCATAACAATCTTTACCAAAACATAACTTACCCTTACTGCCAGAAAAAAAAAATTCTAAGCATAAAAATAATATGATTGCGAATATTTTAACAGTAACTGGCACGCTACCTTCCACACAACAACGTGCCAGGTGGGCTGCTGCAGCAGGGTCCCGTGGGCGGCGATGGTGGAGAACATGGTCTGCCCGGCGCTCTTCCTCACGGCGGGCCGCGGGTCGACGCAGAGCTCGCCCAGCTTGGCGTACAGGCACAGCCAGAGGCAGTCGAAGGGCGGGGCCGGGTGAAAAGGCCGGTTGAGGGGCTCTCCCTTTTCCTGGGCCAGCTTCTGCTGAGTGGCCTCCTCCCGCTCCAGTTCCTGCGTGATGGCCTCTCCCCGCTGGAAGAAGTAGTCGGAGATGTTCCACTGTGGAGACAGCGTGACGGGCAGGTGAGCTGTGAGCCTCCTGGAAGTGTTAGCAGTGTTTTCTTCCCCCTCTTACGTTAAACAATGACCCACTAACATTCAGAAAGCTAAAATAACATGATATGGTGTCATTGTAGGGGGATTGTTGAAACCCCAAACCGTCACAATCCAGTATCTGAAAGTATCTGAAAGAAATAAGGGGGGGTTAATTGGAGAAAGTGGCTGGTAAAATGCCTCTGGCAGTTTCGCTATCCTATTACCATAAAGTAATCTCACAGGAACTGCGCGCTCCAAGGAAAAGAATTCTGCAAACCACAGATCGATAATGGTTCCTTCTAGTCCTGAATACTGTAGAGCATATCTTTCGAATATCTGTGGTGGGCAGCATTTAAGTATAACATAAGTCCATGAATTATGAAAGCTTATCCTGAAGTGTTTCATTGGAAAAGCATCTGCTAAATGACTTAATTGTAAATTAATTGTAAATTAATTGTAAACTAATTGAACTACTTCTTATTGAAGGACCACCGTTTGAGAACCACCGATCTAGTGAACCGTGCCTTACCAGCAGGCCAATGGAGGTGAGGCTAATATTGAGCTCCTGGTTCTGCAGGCCGAAGCTGCCAGCTACGTCCACCACGATCTGGAGGCATGTGCATGGCATTGTGGGCAGGAAGTCCGTCACCACCAGCTGCAGGCACTGGAAGGCGGTTCGGATCAGCGACTCCCTGAGGGCGGAGGGAGACACGGGCTCATTTAGCGGTGCACCAGTACATGGGTGGGAGGGGGGGTGCACGATACCAACGCGCACCCCACACTCTCTACTGGTTTCCCAGCAGAGCCCCGAGCCTCTTCCCCTCCTCTGTTCGTACCCCTGGTCGTTGCGGATGGCCCCTATGACCCCCAGGACGAGGGGCCAGCCGGGGCCCAGGCCGTCCCCCTGGCTCTGGAGGATCTGGAGGACGCTCTCCAGTTGCTTCTGTCGGATGTCCGTGTGGAGAACGTTGGAGAGCTCCTTCAGAGGACTTAGCAGGAGAAGCTGGAGGCGCTAGAGGAGAGGGGAAAGCACACTAGACTGAAAAGGTCTTTTAAACGGTTCCCGTTACTATTCATACGACTGATATTATTGCTTATAATTGTTATTATTACTACTATAAATCAACAATAATATTAATAATAATAATAATAATAACTACTATCACAAACATCATTATTATTACAACAATACTGTAGGGCTGCACCAATTAATGGGATATTAATCCGAATTACAATTTTGGACAATATGCTAAATCGCAATATAATCGCAATCACAATTGTGATTTTTCTCAAAATTGCGCATCCCTAAATAAATGTTATGTGTTGTATTTTTGTAACCTTCATTCAACCAGGGCAGTCTCATTGAGACACAAAGTGTCATTTTCAAGTGGGCTCTGGCCCAAAATAATTAGGAGACACACTCATTTCCGTAAATGGTGCATTATTATTATATATTCGGTAAATATGCATTAAAAGCTACGGGCAAAAATATTCCATGAAATCATTAGGAACCTAATATAAAAAAGGGGGAAAAAATAGTGCAAAGAATAATTTGGAGATTGAAGTTCAATGTGCAAATATTGAGCAGGGAGAACCCACATTTAGTTACTATGCTTCCAAAGCATAGTAGCTAAAGCAGTCTTTAGCTACAAAATTTCTTAGTTATATTTTTTAATTATATATTTTGCATCTACCATTACTGATTTTACGATCGAAATTGTTTTTATTTAAACACTGGCACTTTGGGGAACAGCATTTCATTTTTTTATGTATGCAAATACATGAAGAAATAATAATAAAGATATCTTGAACCTTAAAAACATGGATAAGTTTGTCAACTTCATAAATGAACTCAGAGTGCAAAACTATTCATGTAATCTCATAATATGGCTGCGTAAATCTTGCCTAAATGTGTGTTTATTTCGTTTTATCTTGGTGAATAGTTAAGGTAGATTTGTTGCATCGTGTTTTAACCATGGCATGTCTGAAACCCAGACCTTGGTCTCAATAAGCTCTCCCTCATCCATAATGATTCAAACATAATAAATAAATAATAATAATAAAAAAAAAAGCGCTTTCAAGGTTGCTGAAGTTCAACTTCACCATTCATTCCTTTCCAGTGCATTGTGGGAGATACGATGGCCCAGCACAGCGGTGACGCTAGCTACCTGGTTGTGGCACAGCGGGGGTTCGTGTTTGTAAGCCAGCCCGGCTTTGATGAGGGCCGTCAATGCTTCAGCGCCCCATTCCCTCATCCTGGCGTTGGGGTGTTGGCAGACCTGCAGGGCGTATCACAGACAAACACACAAACACTCACAGTGTGCATCGGTGTGTGTGTGTGTGTGTGTGTGTGTGTGTGTGTGTGTGTGTGTGTGTGTGTGTGTGTGTGTGTGTGTGTGTG
>JAOEHI010000021.1:792139-807878 GCA_025447815.1 Percopsis transmontana
CCCCCCCCCCCCCCCCCCCCCCCCCCCCCCCCCCCCCCCCCCCCCCCCCCCCCCCCCCCCCCCAGAGACCAATACCAGGGGCATGCACACGTTTTTAACCAAAACAACAACGTTTATATACACTTATTTCAGCTACACTGATCGGGCAGTGTCCCTTTAAGGCCGTTATTTTAACATAGGTTTTACAAGAGACTTTTTCCCCCCCAATCCCAGGCTTCACTTTGTCATGTGTAAGACCTGAAACGGAAATAGGCCAGTCCATGTTGTCAACACCCTCCGTCCACATCAGCTGCAGGCTTGTATTATGGCATTAGGCTGTCAGCATGCTGTATCAAGATAAGGCACTGTGTTGGGATGAGATGGCTGAGATAGCCTCACGCTGGTCCGGTAATGGTTCCTCTTTCCCCCTGAAGCCCCCGCGGTGCACTGGCAGTCGCGGCTGTTATGTCACGCTTGACAGCCCAAGTGGAGGGCAGCGCTGCTGACGTCACTGCAGGTTGAGCCGCTGTCGCCAAGCCCGTCCTCCAGCGGAGCCTAGTGTCAGCGGAGCCTAGCGTCAGCGGAGCCTAGCGTCAGCGGAGCCTAGCGTCAGCGCGCGCTCGCTTTTTTTCCCCCCTGTGTCATGTTTCCCAACTGCAAGCCCACGCGCACTCACGAGCACAGAACCAAAACAGACATGTGTGTTGACATGCGCTCACACGCACGTTATCACGTATAATGGTTTCTATGGAAAGCTGGCAAACTCACCCAAGGTCTTTCTTCTCTCTTTCTCTCTCTCTCTTTCTCTACCTCCCTAAGTACCCCCCACTTTCCATGTATTTGTCTTTCTTTCTTCCTCTATCTCTCCATGGGTTTTCCTCCTGTCTCGCTAAACTTCCTTATGAAGCACCCGGTCTGATGGAAGGAAGAGAGGGGGGGGGCGGAGATCTGGGAAGAGAGAGAGAGAGAGAGTGAGAGAGAGAGAGAGAGAGAGAGAGAGAGAGAGAGAGAGAGAGAGGGGTGTAAAGGCTACCTAGCGTGCCACACACAGTACCATGCCTGCAGACACAGCTCAATCTTATATCATCGTCTCCATCGGCTAAAAGCACTTTGGACAAGATCCCCCTTTTACATCCTGGTGTTTCACATCTCACATTTAAACAAAGAGGTTATGACTCACCAAAAACCAGGGCACGGGGGGGGGGGTTGTTCAGGAATGCGGGGGAGCTTCTCTGAGGTGATACAGTTGGTCTTATAGTGCCTCCCGCTCCTGTATTGAAATGGATTTGCACTTCGCAATGTTCTGCAGCATTTTGGCCCAGAAGATCTTCTAAGATGCAGGAGATAACATGCAGGGTGGGGGAGCCGGCAGGCTTTAATGGGATGATAATGACCTTCGGAGAGCACATTGTACTCTCCTCACCACTGCTTGCTTTTTTCACATGGAAATTCTAATTCCTTTAAATGTTGTGTGGGTTAAATGGACACGTTTTGTGATGTTTGGAATTGCCCTTGTGGTTGTTTACACATCCTTTGTTTTGGTTTGAAACTCTGAGAGTACCACACCTAAGCGCTGAGTGACTCACACTTCACTCTACCCCCTGCATATCAGAAACTCTCTATTCAAAGTCTTCTGTCATTAAGGTGGTGTTAACAGGTGTCAATCAAATCCTTACCAGGTGATTGGACCACTTTTAACTAATCAAAACATCCCACTTGGTGACCATTTTCCGAACACAGGCACTTAGTAACTGTCATAACTGTCGTAGCTGTCGTAAACTGTCGTAACTGTCGTAGCTGTCGTAACTGTCGTAACTGTCGTAAACTGTCGTAACTGTCGCAACTGTCGCAACTGTCGTAGCTGTCGTAAACTGTCGTAACTGTCGTAGCTGTCGTAGCTGTCGTAAACAGTCGTAACTGTTGTAACTGTCGTAGCTGTCGTAAATGTCGTAGCTGTCGTAAACTGTCGTAACTGTCGTAACTGTCGTAGCTGTCGTAAACAGTCGTAACTGTCGTAACTGTCGTAGCTGTCATAAAATGTCGTAACTGTCGTAACTGTCGTAAACTGTCGTAACTGTCGTAGCTGTCGTAAACGGTTGTAACTGTCGTAAACTGTCGGAACTGTCGCAACGTTTCTGTAACTTGCTGACAAACGGTCAGCCTGTACCCTCACAATGGGTTCAGCTTACCTCCCCCATGGGGGAAGCACAAAGGTATTCCCATGCTCACATGTGGGAGATACACAGTGTGGGGTCTGTTGGCTACAGAGCTGCTAGAGTGGAGAAGCACATTGTGTTAATGCCTTATTCTTCCATCCACCAGGAGCTGTAGACTATGCACATCACTGTGGACGCACGTTTCCCTGTCTCCGTCACTCTACCTGAGGCCTTTTAGTCACCCCTGTTCACAACAGACACCTGATGGAGTTGTTCTACTTCTAAAAGGTTTCGCTGCCTCAACAAATAAACCAGCGCTCTAAGGCTGTGATTGACAGTGTTTGAGATTACATAGTGGTGTCAAAAATACTGTCTGTGTTATGCTTGCAAGCATTCCAACCCTTAACATCTGAAGTTTGTTTTTATCATTAATGTTGTCGTATCAGGACTTTCAGAGGCATTCCGGACTCCACAAAGTCCTTGACAAGCAGCATTTATTTTTTTGTGTGGAGATCAATGAAGGGAATGGCTGCAAATGACGCAGGCTAAACTGAATCAGATGTATGTGGTTTTGATCAGGAAGCTAAAGGAGAAACACATCGAATACTTCCTCTCTTCATTGTGATACATGGGTCTCGCCTTTCATGATAGATCATGCACAGACAAGGCGGAAAAATGGGCCATAATAGCTCCTTTGATAGTATTAGGTTTTTTAAAAACTGTCATTGTTTTATCAGTGCTATAACAGATTGTTCTGGTTCCGTTTTGCCTTTTGCCCAGATGGTACTTATTTTCGCTACACAGGGTTGGTCATCAGTCAACATTTTTGTCTGGCTTTTTGTTCTTAGGCCTTTGTTCAAAAACAGGCAGTGCTTGATAATTCGTGGGAGTGGTTTTGACAGTTCCTTGTTAATATTGCTAGCTAACGTTTAGCTGTAGTAGTGCTTTGTGGCCAAACGTAAAATAGTGCGGTTCTGCTGGGCAACACTAAGTGGTGCTTACGAATCGCTTTACTTTGTAATTACATCATTCCATAGTCCTATCATATCAACATTTGAGGGACTTGAGTTCGGATTAAAATACATTTCTTGAAGATGACGATGATCTCAATTTAGATTTTAATGTGAGGAATGAATGTTATACATGAAGCATGAACAAAACCTTACTAAAATGACATCTCCTATCGAAATGAACACATCCAATCTAAGTTGACAGCTTTTGCCTGTTAAGATTCATCTGAACTCAGTAGGAACATCTCCAACTAGCAGCTAGTCTAATGTCACCTGAGAGGGATGGCCCTGGAGAAGCCTGGCCACGGTTGTGGGGGTCCTCCTCCCCTCAGGAGTGGCCACTCCTTCACCTGTGGCCCCTGCTCCACGGAGCGCTGGAACTGCCAACAACACATAGGATTAATTCATATAATAAAGCAGTTCCTCAATGGGTTTTGTAGAGAGCAGAAAGGGGGTAAGTCTCTGTGTTTTCTAAATGGGGGAGCGGAGGGCCTTTCAGAGGGAAAACATGCTGATTACTGTATTGTAAAGTGGCTTTTGATTCCCCCTGCCTGCTTTAATCCCCGGGACACAACAGTGGCCCTGTCTCCCACCAATGGCAATTGAGCCTCTAAGGAGACTTGTATTACCAGCGAGCGGGGTTTGATTGTGAATCTGATCGGTCATTAAAGAAGCCAGGGCCGGGTGAATTGGAGACCAGTGGGCCAGTCCTCCAACTGCTTTTAACCGTTGTGCCTCTTTATTCTTGGGCTGTGGTTCACAGTTTGTTGTTTCAAAACAATGGACCATTGGGGTGAATACAGACTCCCCACTATAGGAGCCATTCTTCTACCCCCCCCCCTCAGCGTTTTCCCTCCTCTTCTCCGCCAGGCTTCCAGGGAACGCAATTAAAGTGGGGGAATTTGAGTGAGGATGGGGTGGTGGAGGGCATTGGAGGGGAGGGCAGGGGACCAGCGTGGCTATTATCCATCCCATAGGGTTGAATGGTCACCCCCCCCCCACCACCACCACCACCACCACCACCAAGGCACCACACAAAAAGAGAAGATCTTAGTCATGAGTTCTAGCAGGTCTCTATCAATACGTGTTGATAGATAAACGCTATGATGGATGCTAAGCAGGCTGCACATGCGATGCGTATGCTGCCATTTCACACGGTGGTACACCATGGACTCAGCCACCCGTGCAGTGTAGATTCAAGACCACTATCCTGCGCCGTGGGCAACACACCACAGGGCGCGCCACGCCATGCCTTGGAGCGCGAGTTTCTGGGGAGACAAATGGGAGCAACCTTCGTCCTTACGGGCCGTTTTGCCGTGGCTTCTGGAACGTTTCAAGAGCTAAAAGCAGAACTCCCGCCCAGCCCTCTGGCTTCTCACCTCGGCATTCCTCGCCATCCGACCGACAAACTAACCAAGGCTGGACAACGGCGGGTTTGAGGACGCCACGGGCAGAGCAAGCCTCTGTGGCGGGCCTGTTTGCTGCGGTGTATGCCAGCATGGGTAGATAAAGGCCCTTTAATATCCGCCAGGGGAATGTGGGGCAGGAGGGGGGTCACGGTGAGGAGCTCACCAGGACTGGCTGCCATGCAATCTATTGTTGCTGTTTGTTAACAGGTGTGTGTTTAAATGGTACTCTTTCAGGGGAGCTGCTTCACAAGCCTATGGCGCTCGTGTAGTCTCTCACCCCCTGCACTGGGCTCTCATCGGCGGCCTGGGAGGACCCGGAGAGGACCCGGAGAGGACCCGGAGAGGACCCGGAGAGGACGATGAGGCGATTAGACTTGCGAAGACAGACGGGGGGGCAGTTCACTGTGAATGCTGCCAGGTATACTACAGAGCGCCCAAACCTTTTCACCCATGGCTCACCACATCACTAAAATAAAAAAGAATAAAACAGAATACATTTCAAATCTCTGAAATCCCTCACAAAGCGTCATCTTGTGATCTTCGACAACAAGTGCATTACGGCCCAGAAGCTTAAACTGCAAATAAAAGTGTGTGTGATGCCATCCACTGGTTTCTGAGGGGACATTGGGAAGCTAGTAGTTATGTACTGTAGTTAAGTCGTATGAAAGACTCATTTGCTGTTAATTAACCTCTTAACAATTGGTCACGATGGGATCTCTTGTGGTCGGTTGCAAAATTCCCTGCTTTAAAATCTATCTCATCACACTCATTAGAAGTAAAAGTAGCTATTGAGCCCGTAACACAAAAAGGTTGCATTGATTTTTCTTGAGAGATGTCGGGGGTCCTTTCTCATTGACTTTAACTTATACATTTTCTCCTCTTGGCAGCCTAGCCCCTGGTGGCCATTAGTAGTACTGCATCTTCAGTCAGCAGTGGTAGTTGCAGCAGAGGGCATTCAAAGTTTCTGCTGAAATCCTGGATCTGAACACCTGAACACAGGCTGCGGGCACGCAAACACATGTGTGCAGACACACACTTCATTAAATTCGTGTGCCCCTTCACGCTACTGACACTTTGTAAAGCTGTTTTGCAGTCCACTGGCGATCATATTTTCCTCCCCATGTTGCCCCAGCCTGTGACACATGGAGGACCACGAAGAAAGAAAAAAAAAAAAGGTCAAGACTTGCGCATTTTCACCGCGCGTGGATCAGGAAAAATCGTTAACCCTGCGGCTGTGGAGGCTTAAAAACAGAGGGCAGAGCCAACGCCGAGTGAGTCTGCCCGCTATATTGGGCCGTGTGGTGGGGATTACTGTAGCGAGAGGCAGAGAGAACGAGAGGGAGAGAGCTGCCTGAATGATAACCTCGCCACACTGCTCAGTGGAGCCCGGCCCTGTTAATAGTTTCCACAAGGGGCGGGCGACGAGGGGAGAAAAAAAGGAGGAGAGGAGGGAGAAACTTCCTGTGTGGCTGGACGGGTGCTGGCCTCACCGCCGAGAAGGAAGCAGCTTTCGGGCGCTGTGGAAGATGCCGTGAAAATAAAGCGCTCCTCTACCCACACAAATAAAAGCTGTTTTATTGGGTCAATAACAGCCTTCCGCTGTATAGCTTCCATGGGATAACATGATAGATGACTAGACAGATGGATGGTGGGATGTTAGTGAAACACGGTGACCTTGTAACCTACTGTAGCCTAGCTTGTAGCCTAGCTTAAACCTTAGCTGGGCATAAAATAGTTCTCAAATAGGCCAAGTTACTGTTTCGCAATACCTTCGAAGCGCTGTTACACAAAGTGACACAACGCGCAGGGCGCTAAAAACAAATTCTCTTTAAACCTCAGTCTGAAGCTGAATGCAGTGGTTCGTGTAATCCTGTAAGCCAAACGGCAGCAGCCCTCTTTAGCCCTGCCGTCTCGCCGCGGGGGGGCTAGGCGCTCCTGTCCTCAGGTGGTGAGATATGATTTTGACATTTTTTTAGAGCCTGTGAGAAAACCAACTTCTGGGGCCTGCACCACCCAAACCGCCGCAGGCCCCGGCGAGGTCAGGCCTCGGCTTAAGAACAGTAGCATTTAGCAAAAGGCAGCTGTGCATCACAGTTTATATACATGTTGGGGGGGGGGACCAGTCGAGCTTTGCGCGCACGTGCTCGCTCCCTCTGGGGAACTCCTGAGCCCAGGCAGTAGTGAAGCGTAGCGGTATTTTCCTCTATAGGGGAGAGCAGCCGTGACATGTTAAGCGCTTCAACCAAAATAGAGAGAAGTATATTTAGTTTGAGTCAACATCTCCAGTTAAGGGTAACCCATGCTTCAGTGGGAAAGCCACAAATGTCTTGAACTTCTTCATTGTCTAAAATAGGAGAGGAGCTCAGCGTCAAATGTAAATGTGATGTGCACGATGAAGGCTTTATGTACCTTGAATCTCCAGGATAAGTAGATGTAGATATAAAAACAGCGAAGGCTGTTAACAACAGCCCGGTCATGTGTTGTGTGGCCCATAATCGTTTCTGCGGCATGTTCAGGAGCTCTGACTAGCCAGGAGAACAACGCCAGTGCTCTCAAAACCATGAATGTTGCTAATGCTGGATGCGTTTCTATGCTTTATACAGTGTACTTAACTAATCAGACTGAAATATGTTCAAGAATGAAGTAAACTTGTATGTATGAGTACTTGATAATGGTCTCAAAACTGTCTCATCGCAACCCATAAGTCATAGTCTTCAATTGGACATTTTTCTAGTTCTGACTTGGACTCAATAAGCTATTGTCTTAGGCTTGTCTTGGTCCTGCTACAATAGCTACAACACGTCACTGTTAATGCAGAAAATAAATCAAGCAACAAAAGTCGCTTTAAATGGCAAAGTAGCACGATGCCTCTCCTTAACCCCAACTGTATGACCTCTCAGAGTTCCATTTGTCAGGGAAGACAAGTCGCTTTGCTTTACAATTGGTCACACGTCATTCATCAGCACACAGATCATTTGAGAAACAATATTCTTACGACAGAGCCTGGTTGGACAGAGAAGTGGCGTGAAGAGGCGGGAGAGGTGGTCTCAGAGAGACCTTACTGTGACCCTTCATCTGCGGAGAATGTGCGTAAGTGTTGTGTTTGTGTGAAAAAATGAATGTTTTTGGAACTTCCTCCGCCCCAAAGAGCATGCCCAAAACTAAAAAACAAACAAAAAACAAAAAAGAATTGGAGACTTCCAGAGAGCAGCAGTGCTCTTGAGGAGCGGGAATGTAGATTGACAGCCTTTGGTTTGCTGTGTGTGTTTTTCTAGTGCATCTGTCTTCCTGCTTCGGGGCTCCCAGAGACGAGCTGGAGGAAACGTTTCCGCTCCTCTCCAAGGGCCTTGAGTGTGGGCAGGATAACCCGCCCGCACATTGCGTGAGACTCCACGGTTGCATCAGCAGCGTCTGTGACAGCGGTCATCAGCACGGCATTAATTGGGAATAAATATAACTCACAAACAACAAACACACGGCCGCAGAAGCCACAACTACCTCCCGTACCAATTCGGAACGCCGCCAGAGAAAGCAAATACAATAATCCATTCAAGATTTGTCCCCCCCGCCCCGCCCCGTCCCTCCCAGCTCGAGAGCCCCACCGCTCCCCCCCATGGCAGGGCTCAAGTGAAATACATTATTCAACAGATAGGAGCGTGAGGTTGTCATTCATTGGAAGCCCCGACCAAACCGGCATTAGATGGCGTTACGCATGGTAGGCTGGCAGGGTCTCGCTGCAGATGTGCATCTTGGCATATCAAGCCATTTTCTAAAATAACCTGTTTTTTGGAGTGGTATGGGTCCCACATCCTTTAGCTGAAGGAGCCTGTGGAACTGTCGCGCGCGCGCGCGTGTGTGTGTGTGTGCGTTGTATGGAGAACCTTAGTGGTGGGGTTGAATGGGAGTAAGTGAGTGCGTGCAGAGGGGGGTTGGTTGAGGGGACAGCTGTAACGGAATCACTTCATAAGTGAAATACCACTCCCTGTACAATAGCCAGCCACAAACCAGAGCTGTGGTGCAAATGTTTTTCCAACATGGCATCAGATTTATCCCTGCATATTGAGATTTTTACAAAAAAATAATGCATTTTTCACTTCCTTCAAACAAGAAACCGGTTGTGACTGCTGCTCTCGAGGATGGCCCTGAGATGCACTTTACGCACAACAGTTCTGAACAATGCTGGCTGTGTTTGTGAACTCTATCAGACCGTTGGCGTGCACATGTTATTGCAGGTCTGTCATTAGTACTGGCTGGAGCTGGAGCTGAGGACAGGATCACGTTTAAAGTGTCCCAGGCTCCCAGGACGGTGTTTGGAGGGGCAGATAAAGGGAGCTGCAGCGCATTCGTTCAACATAGTTTCACGTGGAGGGGGCTGTTTTGCATCTCGAGATACAATGCCCTCTCACCCTGAATTTGTAGAATGGTCTTATTGAGGAGGCCGAGGGGATGAACTGCATTCCAAAGACCACTGGGAGAAAACAAGATGGCCGCGTGTGACATGTGGCTTTGTTGGCCGTCCAGGGATGCCTCTCATGGCCATCAGGGTGTCAGAGCCGGTTACCTCTAATCACGTCTGATGGGCGGGCTGGGCCCAGGCACAACCACAGGGGCCTCGTGATTCAAATCACAACCGCCTCCAAGAAGAGGGACCATGACCACACATTGACAGATTAACATTCCGCATGTTTAACTCATATCTCGGGAGCCGCGGGGGGACCGGTGACGGACGGCCTCCCGGATTCCGCATCGCATTGTCGGAGCGCCGGCCGCTCCCCTTTTTGCCTCCCCTCCTCCTCCTGACGTGGACCTGGCGGACCAGCGCCGCTGGAATGCCCGAGGTTGGAATGTCCGCTCATTGGCTGTTTGACCTGGCCCAACACTCGCACAAGCGTGGGCCCAAAGGAGCATGCTCCACGGTTAGCAAGTGGAGCATGGCGACCGCTATCTAGAATGCCCACCGTGACTGGCGGGGCCAGTTATGGGAACGGGCAGGGAGATCGCCGGGAAGCGGCTTTCGCCATTAGCATTGACCTTTCTACACAATGATGGAATGGAAGGTTGGGAGGTGTTTTGTCTCGTTTGGCAGATCCGCCAGAGGGAATGAGTAGTCACCATGGTAACAAAACGATTTTAAAGGGAAGATGTGATCACAATTAAAGGTTATATTAAGCAGTTGACAGACACAGCTGAGCTAACGAATTAATTTCCATCATATGTGATCATAGCTATTCTCCAGTTCACTTCACCTCACCACTGTTACGTCTTAATGAGTTTTGAATCCTTGAGCCTTTTATGTGCATAATGTTTACGGCTCGTTACGGCTGTGGTGAAAGACATCTGTAAGTCAGACAGAAATATTCAAACAATTTGTTACACAGGAGACAGGCATTCAAACAACAGAGCTCACCACAGAGTCAACAAAATGTATACAGAATTAGAAAAAATATCACTGCTCAGATGTCTGAAGTTAGTGAACAAATATCAGGTGTATTGTAGGCTAATTATCAAGTGTCCAAATATAAATATCTTGTAGATGGACAATCTTTAACTGTATAATTGAAACCCTTGATTTAGACTTTTTTGCAAAGGAGCAACATATTTTGTTTAAATTAAGTCGAAAATGCAAAAATACAACGAAGCACATTTAGATTTGTGCATGTGAGCAATGAAAACCATCAAAGCAATTGTAAGCGCTGGTTTTGCACCCCAAATCACTTTATACGTACATATTCGTCCCACCGCGAGAAAATGGTAAAAACAGGGCGACTGGTGACTTGATAAAAAACAGTAATAGCATCCACCTTGATGACACACTGTACCACACTGTGCAACCAGAACTCTCTCATAATGATGTATTGCAATAATCTTGTCAGTAGGGGCTTTAACCTCATATTTATACTTAGTTGAGTCAGCCAGGTCTAGCATGACTGCTGGATCTGATCTGATAATAAATTAATTGTAAAAGCAATCTCATCCCCCTTAAAAAGGCCAATTTTAATGAAAAATATACGTACATCTAGTTGACATGCAATCTGATACCTTCATATTTCAGCTGGAAAAAAATGTCAGATTTATTCATTTTAAAATTGAGTCATGAAGTCATTTATTTTTTACGCTGTGTGTGTGTGTGTGTGTGTGTGTGTGTGTGTGTGTGTGTGTGTGTGTGTGTATGTGTGTGTGTGTACAGCTATACACAACAATCCATAATGGTTTCCAACAATCAAGAGTGGAAGCAGAACCGGCACATGTGCAGTCAGAGGACAAACCGTGCTGCCAACATTTTGAGGCCCGTCTTTACCACTACAACCACACAAAGCTCTGCTGTACCCTTGTTGGCACCGGCCCAGAACTGTCTGCTATATCAGTTTTTCCCTTTTTCATAAGCGGTGTATCTACTGCTGTCCTCCTTCACAATCCGCAAGGTCTTTGTGTGGATTGGGATGGGTTAGATCATGTCAGACCATGAGGGCCGTGGTGGAGCACCTGTTACATTCCAAGCCTCCATAATGGAAGCTGTTGTGGTGGTGGGCTTTCTGCAGTCAGAACCAGTGTCAGTGAGGGTCTGAGACATCTACTGGTTTCGCCAAAATTGCAGACTAGAGCAGAGGATTTTTGTGTGGAGAGCAAAATAATGCCAGGTTGGTTTCATTTCTTCACAACATGTTCCCCAGTCATGATTAAGAGATATCGCTTTCAAATGTTCTCTGCCGGCAGTGTTAAATTATGGTGAAAGGAAACAATTCAGTTAGTTCCATATCAACTTTTATTTGTTACAACAAATTACAACAAGCTCTTGGTGCTGATTTTCAAACACAGGCGCCAGCAGGTGATTAGAACTTAGTAAACTTCATGTTATGAGCAATGAGTTATTAAATGAAATGTAATGGAAGGCGCATCTTGTCATTGGTTGCATTTTTATTTGGGACCTGCTTTTTTTTTGCCCGAGAAGGCGGCAGGCCCGGATATTATTTGAGACCAGGTTTTTTTTCGAGAATTTACGGCATTGCTGAAGAATTCCATGCCAGCATCGCTTTCAGTCATCACTCAAACTATACATTCCAAGCCAAAACCTCAAGTTAGATACAACATTAATGAAACCAAATGTTAGCAAGCTGACACAACAGTCTTTACATGGAGAGGTTTTCCCACACAGGCAGGAGATTGCCATAAGGTACAGTACATATAATGCCCCATTTCCACCTGGTAACAGCTGTTGACAAGTGAAAACGGGGTAATCAGATGACATGCCATGATCGGTGGGGTCCTTTTCTGGGCTGGGGGTGGGGTTGGGGTGCAGTGAAAGAACCTGCCACTGGGTAGAATGGACTCTCTTGGCCTATTGTGTGTGAATGGCCCAATCTCTTAGACCTGTCTCTCCTGCTGTAGCTATGAGCCTTCCTCCTGACCTGGTCTCACTACCCAGGATCCCCTGCTTTCACACTGAAGGAATGTTTGTGTTTGTTTGCGCTCCATGGTTGCTTTATTTTGCCTCTGTTGTGATCAATTTGTTATGGCTCCCTAGCCGTCAACCTGGTACCTCCCCACCCCTTTTCGCGCGGATTAGTACGATATTTCCTTGCACTATTATAGGGTAGAAAAACCTACTTCAACAAGTAGGTAGTGTGTGGGATCATACAGAATTCATGTTTTGCCTCCAATCGCCTTGAATTTCCTGAGTTGAGAGAAACCGCTAAAGTTCTGCCTCTTTGGCCAGTAAATATACATTCAGAATACCCCTTTAAGGCAGGACTGTACTATGATTAATAGTAGTAAGTGTAGTGTAGACATCAAGTAAATCTCCAGTTAGAGGTACATTAAGGATCAGGATGCCATGTAGGCTTCATTAAAGCTTCTATAGACAAGCTTGTCTTCTATAGACACTGTGATCATTGTGAGCTTCAATGCGCTCCTGCGGTTTTAGCCATGTGCGGTCTGTTCGTACCATGCCATGTTTTTAGGCATGCGTTGCAAAGAAATTACGCCTAAAACGGGCACTAACATGTTAGTACATCTCATTCTCATACTGCTTTGGCCCAAAGAGCTCAGAAACACCACCACTGTGCGCACGCACAATCATATAAAAAACAAATGTACAAATGGGCCTGCCTTATTTCTGTGTAGGCTACACACCTCTGTGTAGGCTATATACTGTATATATACAGTATATTATATTATGATATATATTATATTGCTTATATTTGCTTTCATTGATCAACTATGCTTTACTAACTACTACATTTACTTGTGTTTTCCCAACCAAATTAACTTAGTTTCAATAAAAGATGTCCCTACATTTCAAAGAAGTTGAACGTTGTCCATAGGGGCTTCTGTAAGCTACAGTGGATGTCATTCGCCCTGCTCCTAAGCTGTTTTAGTACGAATATCGTCATGTACTCAAGTTGGCGCTGTATAACATCAGATTTTTGCTTCTCAAAACACTGGTCCCCACATCAGCACAGCTGGAAGGAAAACAGAATTTTGACTTTCCCAAACAATTCTTCTTGTATTAAGGAGTAATATGGAAAGAATTATATCACTTATTCCACCAGATATGGCCAACCCCTACCTACTTGATGAATCTGCCGTCGTCAACTTGAATTTCATGCAGACTCAGCACGACTGCGATGGTTAAGTTCTTCATGCCATGGCTTGAGATTGTGGGTCTTTGGTTCTACCATCACTGGGCCTGTAATGGTCTAAAGTGTCTGAGCTTGCAGTTTGTTTTGCTCATACGTCCAGCCTCTAATCTGTGAGATTTATACCCTGACCCACCCCTGTAATTAGCAGATATCCTAATAACTCACCTCACAGATATATAACATCCCATAACCCTACATATGAGCACAACGGGACTTGTTGGGACGTCAGCTTCAAACTGAAAACATAAGGAGGTTGCCATGGTGACAGTCATCACTCATAGGCCTCTCAAACCACCTCTGCTTCAAGTTGTCTAGCCTGTTTATTCTTTGGTCAATTCTGAAGATCTCTCTGCATGAAAAAAACGAGTATATTTTGGGATATTTTAAGGGAAAAACAGGGAAAGACCCCATAAGTGAATTTCCAGGGATCACATATCACGGCCATGTTTTGTAGTCGAGTTGTTTCAGGGAATCTGAATCTGAAGCACAGATTTAGAATCATCCTGGACTGATGCAGCAAACACTCTCAGGATACAACAGTCATTTCTGGCGACCGCAACACGTCAGCCAGCAGAGAGAGACGGACCATGGTCTCGGAGCTCCGCCAGGCTAGCGCAAGTGTCTAGTCGGACCCACTGGTCAGACACCACGCCCTGCTCCCGACCACTGTCTGACAGCTGCTGTTGCCTCACTAAGCTAGGTGTATGGGAAAAGTCAGTGGAAAGCCAAGCAGACAGCGGACAGGCATGACAGGACAGAAGAGGGCCCGGTTGTCTGCATGCCCCGTCGGTTTTCCTCCACATTTAGCGGGCGAGTCTTTTAATGGCCCGGGGTGATGAGAGGTGTAGCTGTCGGTCGCAGGCCACTGAAAAAGCAGGAGTTAAAAATGGATTTTTACTGCTGCTCTGACAGAGACCTAACGGCACTTCCCAATGAGGTCTAATGTGTTTATGTATTTGTGGATTACATTTTATTGCATGTCGGCTCAATAAAACAGAGAAATGTAAGGGAAGGAGTTTTCTTTGGAAAGATGATACACGTTTGTAGAAACCATGACACACGAAATTAGAAACATATTAATTTTTCCTCCGCTTTCAACCCAAGCCCGTAATTAATAGAACATATCCGACTACTTGTAAGGTGATCCTGAAAGGAATATGGTGTGTAACTGTTTTCTCGACCTACATTTGAGGCCAATTCATGGCATATTGCTTTTGAAACCCTGGGCAAACGCAAAGTGAAGATTGTGTTTTGCTAAATCATCCCAAACATAAATTTGATTTGTTGTGTTTACAGAACTCAGGGCCGCGAAGCTGATTAACACCATATAATATATTTCTTTCTTTTATTCTCCAGCTAGATTTACTACCCATGTGGCACTTTATAGTTGCGTTATAATCTCCCACCCACAGAAGTTAATTGGTAAAGCAAACATGAGTCATTCTATGTTTGCCTTGAGAGCATCAGCTTTTTTTGGTTAAACAAAACCTGTCTTTTGCCCTGTTTTCCATGAAGCAAAGTTGAATTAAATTATCTTATGTATCACAGCTATGTGCAACTATAACGATCGGCGCGCACAGGCCCATGCGCGCACAGTGTCTCCCTTCCCCGCGGAGCACCTGTGTTGGGTTTGCTCACACAGGTGCATGTCTTTACTTTGATTAACTGGTCTATTTAAGTTTTGCCAACAGCACAAGGAGCTGTTGGTCATTGTTTTGGCTTGATGCCCTGTAAGTTTGTTTTTCCTTTTATTAAAACTACGCTCGAAGCGTTATACTCGCCCTTTCGTCCGTGTGTGTTCCTCTGGCTCGCGTTTACTCTCGCCCACAACCCATACTCATTACAGCAACCTAATTTCGGTGCTGTCCAATGGACAATGTGGTTCATTTTTTGAGTAACAGGTTAACACGTTTATTGGGAATTAAATAATTGTGAGCTCACGCGAAGGAGGGAATTTTCCATGCTGCTCCCGATTATGCACATCTCAAGCATAATAAATAAAGGTTATAAATTGAAATACAACTGGCAACAGTTGTGAACGCTGTTTTAGGCTTTGTAGTAGGAAAGCACTGAACATTAAAGTCGCAACCGGGGATAGATAACACCATTTCAAAGTCATAACTTGTGAGCATCTGAAAGAGCTTGACGTCTCTTCAACACCAAGAAATATGGCTGTGTCCTAAAACTAAACCTGGCTCTATGGACGTACACTAGATAGATCCATGAAGTTGATCAGCAATGTCCTCCACCAATGTGGCCGTCGGTTGGATTTCCTTCCCTGCCAACCACTGAGGGTGCGTTGAGAGAAAGGGGGAGCTTGGCAAAGAACCATCAGTGCCAGAGCTTTGCCTTAAACAAAGACATGTGTTACCAAAGGATGTCAGCCTGCCTGTTCCCCAACAGTGTGTAACTCAATCTCCCCACATTCTCATCCACCGGGGGGGGGGGGGGGGGGGCCAGTTTCGGGGAAGAAAGGGTTAATTGTTGTTTAAAAATTCCGAGTGGGGGCCCAAAGGGGGTGTTGAGAAAAATAGTGCCCCCCGGCG
>JAOEHI010000021.1:807888-821940 GCA_025447815.1 Percopsis transmontana
CCCCCCCCCCCCCCCCCCCCCCCCCCCCCCCCCCCCCCCCCCCCCCCCCCCCCGGGCGGGGGGGGCGCCCCCAGCAGTGTCAAGGAAGAAAGGGTTAAGTATGTTGATCAAAGGCTCAGTGCTGGACCAAAGGGCTTCTTTAGATCACTAGGAGACCCCGGAGCATCCATCAGCCATTAGGATGTCACGACTGGTAAAAGGACCGAAGGTCCTAGAGGGTCTTTAGGGACCGGGGGAGGGGGACCGGGGGGGCAGAGGAGGGAGGGCTGGGAGTGGGGGGTGCTGATGGGTTTCTGTGGCAGTGGAGGAGAGATGGGGAGCCGGTGGGGGGAAAAGGACCGGCACTGACAAGTAAAATGGGGGGGAAACTGGGAGGAGGGCCAGCGGATTACAGCCCCAACCATCCTTTAACTTCTCCCAAACCGCACGGAGCTAGTGTCCAATGCCCTGCATGTATTCAAAGGCATGTATTCCAGCCCACTTCCAGCCAGTGAAACAGATGGGGACAGAAATATACAAGTGCTGGGCAGCCAGTCTCTCTGATGTAGCTTTCCATGCGGTGCGCTCTGCTGACAGGCTGAGTTAGCCGTCGCCCGTCTGAAGACGAGATGGACAAGTTCACCCTGATGTAGCAAACTCTGTCGTATAGCCACCAGCTGACTGAGAGTAAAGCTTGACTGTTGGAGGGAACATAACACGTATGCCATTGCTGCAAAGAACAGGCCTATAGCAACCAAACAAACTGAAGGTATTTGTGTTGAATTACCCCTTTGGTTGAAAACAGCGTTACGCAACCAATGCCCCCCCCCCACTACCACCCCTACACCTAAGTGCTGAGTAGCTGGCACTTCTCTCTGGGGCACAGTAATGCGACTGAGGAGTGTACCTTTAAAACACGTTTAACCCTCTAACCACCATTGTTTAGAGGGTGCATGTGATGTATACAGTAGCATGTGATGTAATCATGAACACAGTTGTATTTGATTAAACTAGATTAAAACCATAATCTTTTTTAAATGTATCTTGTGACCCTCCAAAACTATGTGTGGTTCCAACCCACACCAAACCACTGTAGTCCTACTTGTGAATCAACTGTAAATATCACAATTTGGCTGAAATTTTTTAATTTAATTAAATGAAGCGTGTGATACACAAACTTCACCCCATCTTCATTCAGGTTTGGTCCAGAAACAACAAAGCAAATAAAAAATAAACTCTTGCTCTACTCATGCAAAGGTCTTGTGCGTGGACACAAGTCTGACGCAAATGCAATTCATTTCTGCAATTTCTTGATCTTGTCAAAAATATTTCGCATGCTGTGCGAGTTAAAGCAAACACTGAATATGAAAATATCTTCCAAATGTCAGCTCTTGAGTATAAAGTTCTGCGGTCTCAGCTGTGTAGCACATTGATGCCGTTTTATCATTTCAGAACAAAACATACAGCGTATGGCACTTTTTTACATTTCATTGGTTTGGATTCAGGCGATACAAGAGGGTTTTAGTAAGTTCAGCTGCAGTAATTCCACCATTCCAATTAAATGCCAAACGCACTAGTTCACAAAGAGCAACGGTTCAGAGAGCTGTTCAGGTCACAACACAAGTATAAGTACAAGAGCTACTGAAGAAATTCTAGCAGTTGTTAGTTGTAATCACAGTAGGACAGCATCACAAAGGTGGTTGCCAGGTTTTTGTCTTTGTAAATACACAGTACACAGCGTTGCAGGCTAATATAATCTTTGTAGCGAGCAGAGGAAAGGTGGGGTTAGCGTCTCTCACTTGAGACGCTAAGAAAAGGCCCCGGTCTTGTCGTTTTCTCTATAGGTGGAGTCTCCAACCTCACTTCGTGAAAACAAAACCTGGGAAGAAAAATAACTTCAAGGAAAAGCCGTGGCCTCATCAACCACTGGACACCGAGCCCCCAGCGCGTGTGGGCTGTCCTCGAACTCTCTCCGCCAAATGTCTCCACAGGGAAACCCACTTCCCAAAGGGATCAGACTGTCTCCCACAGCCAACGTGCACAAAAGCACACACACAAATTAGACATAAAACAAAGACTGTGTAGACAACGGATACACAGACACGCGTGTGTCCTTGGACACCTAAATGAACACACATGTTCTGTAGATCTACAGAGAATGGATGAGTGTCACACACACGGATTACACACAGACACACATAGACACACACAGACACACACCACAGGGCCTGGGATTAGACCCGTTCCGGCTCAGACTGCAGATGCTTTCCTTACTGTAGCTGTTGGGCCAGAGGGCGTCAGCACTAAAGTATTAACCTTGCTCGTATTTTATGAACACCGCTTGCTGCCCCAGTCCAATATAAACAATTTTGTGGGCCAAATTGGGTGTCACTCCTCCCCAGACTAATGTCTGGTCTGCCTGTAATTATAGATTCAGCCAGCACTGCTATCTGTGAATCTCAAGTAATTTACAGTTTTAACAATGGACATTCTTTAAACTATTTAGTTGGACACTATTTCGTAAATCGCTTTGTCATGCCAGATTCTCAGCTAACACTATACGCCAAGCAGCGCAGCCAAACAGATTCTATTGCTAGGTTAGCAACGCAGGAGTCCTAATAAATGTGAACGGGACACGCCATCACACCGCATCAGAAATAGAAGACAACGTGCCTGTCGGCGCTGGAAACTTTGACCTTACGCAAGCAGCTAGGACGCGAACATGAACACAACTTGAAGAGATGTATTTTATTGCTTGACGAGACGCAGCCAGTGTGTGTGTGTGTGTGTGTGTGTGTGTATGTGTGTGTAATTTGCATGGGCTATATTTTAACAGTGTGGTTTGGCAGGGGAATTACAGTATAGTCACAACAACACATCAACCTATGGAGATAATGTTCTGTTGTGACTTGCTGGAGCAAATGACTCGACATTAATCGCATGTACAGTGTGTACTCACATGATATTGCATTCATCTCTGAAGGTAACGCTGTTTTATTTCAGTGGTTTTCAATGTGTGGGTCAGGAACCCCCCCCCCCCCCTCCCACAAGAGGCCGTGGGATGATTTCATGGGGGGGGGGGAGGTCATAAAAGATGATTTTGAGAGCTTAACTATACGTCTCACTTAGGCTTATTTTTATATATATTTAAGTATACTGTAATAACATACAGTAATACTGTATGTTAAAAAGTTCGTACATGCATTCTCGAATCGCAAAAAATATGCATCACCATTATTTTGGGGGTCCCCTGTCTTGTATACAGGGGACCTAGAAAAGCTAGTTGAGAGGGACAATATGGCAGGTAATGTACATAATCCTCAGACTGGGGTCTTGACGCTCCCCACTCTGCCTTGTGGTCTATGATGTCACACAGGGTTCTGCCTCTCCCCCCGCCATATGCTCCTCACCACTAATATCAAACAGATGATGAGAAACCTCCAAATGATGGTCTTTGACTAAGACAAGAAGTCAAAACAAAGTCAAAGGAACACAGAAAAACACCACTCGAACCGATCATACACACACACACACACACACACACACACACACACACACACATGCACGCACGCGCACACTAAAAGTGCTTATAATTGCTGCAGGCTGCGACGGTGGTTGTGTTCCCGTGTATTCTGCTTGCCTTTAATGGTTAAGAACGAAAACAATAATTTAAAAACGCACTGGCGTTATCAACCATTTGTGATTCTCCTATTGCAAACACTGCCGACCAACGCTCCCAGGACAGTAGTAGTACTTCCAGGTTTTTATCCTCTTTACATAGACATTGGCATCCTAAAATAACAAACAAGACTTAAAGGAGTGCTCCAGAATGGAGAGGACTCTTGCACAGGCCTTCCCCCAGCTGAGGGGAGGCCTGTAATTGATGTGCGGTGTCTGGACAACAGACCTTTCTATTCACATTGTATCTGGTTAATCTCAAACGTTAACTCGGAAGACCTCTGACTCCCCGATATTTAATTTCCCTTGTACTTTTGTGTAATTTATTTTTTCGTCACCCTTCTTTCTCACTCCACGCTGCAGCTGTGTCTTATCTGCGAAGGGCCAGGTCTCTGATGCAAAGGTTCCTGACTCACTTGGCAAAAAGTTACAAGGCAGAGCCTTTAAGCCAAGTCTGAGGAATTAGTGGGGATTTTTTTTGTTTAAACAAAAAAAAAAAGCCCATGAGATAAAATATCATGCATTATGCCCTTCTAAATTGATGATTGTATTATGTGTTTCTTAACTGTGTCTACACCACTGTGTCTTGTCTTCCTGCTGACATGTGACGTTACCAACATCCAGTGAATTTGAATTGTCTGGATTATTTTGTGATTGAAACCAGCTTTACAAAAAACGGTTATTCTAATTTGAAACTCGGTGAGGGCATTCCCTTCCCACAACTGAGTACTGAGGGGCTGCCACACCTCTTTACTCCTACCCCAGCAGCCACGCGCAAAGTCACACGGATTTTCAGAGAACTTCTATCCTCTGGATTTCCCTCCATATGACACAGAAACACAGGGCCGAGGAGGTACACAGCTGTATCGGGAGAGAATAGGGAGAAGTATTGGACTGGTATTTACACGGTGGCTTAGTTTCGGCACAAGTACTGTGTTTATTTTCCAGCAATTTATAAATGTAAATAATCCCTAATAAACAATCCCTAATGTAGAATTACTGGGAGAATGCAGGGCTTGAGCGATTCACCTAGTGGTTGGTAGTCCAACGCTTAAACCACTTAAACCAACAGCTGCATATATGTCAAGGAGCAAGATACATGTCTTGCTTTTAGCGATCCTGACTGACCTGAACTCAGTCCATTGATGGGTGGACCCTTTCATCTTTGTGGGCGGCAACCAATGTGTCACGACAAAAACTAAGCCTTCCCACAGTAAAAAAAAAAAAAAAGTCAAACAAATATGGTGGTACAAGTGAGTTTTTTTTGGGTGTCCTGTGATATCGTTTCAGAAATGTTAGCTATTTATAACAATTACAATAACACAATGTTTATAAAGTATTTAGGCCTATACATAATTCCACTTTAAATGTACTGTACATTTGGATTACTTCCATTCACTTATATGGCAACGTCACTACAAATGGCATGCCATTTTCTGAGAATAAAGGGTTTTGTCAGTGTGCCTAGCTATAACTATGTAGCCTCGACTCAGATAATTCTTTTGGGTGAAGTTCACAGATGCCTTTACTCATAGATCGACGACAATATACCACGTATGTTCACAAACTTTTTTTTCTTTTTTTCCCCCCCACTTTTTAAAGTTTAACGATTCCCTTCTCCAAAGTTAGCCAAGAATATTAAGCTAGCGCCCTCCATTAGCTTGCCAATGCGCCGAGCACCCTAATAGCCTCTCCTGTCAGCTTTGTATTGTGTACACAGAATCATATGGTGAATTGCATTTGCTGATACATGTCATTGGGGGACATAAGTTAAGTATGTTCCCACAGTGATGTCAGTCGCTGTGTTACTTCACAACTGTCTGCCCCCTCCGCTCCAACCGGGCCCTGGATTGAAAAAGTGGGTACGTTGCTCCCAGTGTGAATCAGACCAGAAGCTTGCAGGATATATCCCAATGGATATATCCCAATGAACTAATGATTCTGACACCCCAACAATGGCCGTGTTAGAAGAAGGCACACACACAGCAGAACCTGCTTGTCTATCTCATATTTTTTAATGACAAAATGTTTGTCAGAAACAAATGGATTTATTTTTCTCAATCCAGGGGTATAGTATGGGGAGCTTACGCGGTTCCGGTCCCCAGGGCTTCAGACAGTTAACAAAACACATCTTACTTCTGCTCTGCTGCCTGCCTGCAATGCTTTTCACATACAGGAGGGAGCGTCCAGCAGATGAATGAAGTGGCATGGTTCTCTTTCACAGCCGCCACTTCATAGAAAGAGCTCGATTTGAAATGCAATGAACACGTCTGTGATAACACATTAATCTTTTATGAGCGATTTTCTGTTTTAATGAGCCTCTCTGTTGAAAATTCACCACTGTTCCTACATAGTTTCACATTAAATTTGACTGATATTCATCAGGAAAGACCTTCCAATGAAATTATTGTAAAGAGAAGCTACAGTCAAAGAGCACTGTAGCTGCCATGCTTGTTATGTTAGATTCTTTGCAACAATGAGGGCTGTAATCATTTGAAAACTGTGCACTTGCATCACTTCTATCACTTTAGCATTCTTTGCACATAATCCTTTACTTGGCGCAGCAGCTGTGCCTCTTCATAGAGTCCAACCACTCTCTTCCAACCGCTCTCAATTAGCTCCTCTCCTAAATAACCACTCCATTCAGTTGTGGTTTCCGTCTGCATATGCACCTCCTTGTTTCAAGCCATCCCATCCATCTCAAAAACACCCACACAAAAGACTACACTCTTGTTTGTGTGTCGCAAAACAAGAGCCACACTGAGGCACTTCCTTTTCACACCAGGTCATTTGCATGAAGGTCCATTTCCCATTTAGTGACTCAACGCAGAAAGAGTACGTACTGAGACAGTTAACCGTATCCTGTCAACAGCCTAGATCTGCAATCTAAGTCCTACTTCGGCTTATCCGAGCAGACGTTGTTTGTGTAGCATTGTGCCAACAAGACATTATTAATTTATGTTGCCATAAAATCTTTTTTTTAACCCAGACCTTATTAAAATTTCAGAAGCCTGCAAAAACTATGACGAATGGCCTTTTTAAAAAAAATGGGAAACCCACAGTATAGTCATGCATGTCTTCATTAGATGAAGACAAACAGATTGCCTTAGCTACACTTACAGGTCCTGTTTACAACTATGTGTGTCCGGCGTGGATGTAGCTATGGATTTAAACCAGATAGCAAGCGTGGTTGGCACCATTAACTTTAGATAGAACATACAAAGACTATATTTTGACGTTTCCATTTTTTAGGCTAAAATGGTTGCCCAATGAATGGAAACGGAAACCATTATTTATCTTGGAAAACATTTTAATAAGATCTAGGGGGAAAAAAGTGAATCTATCTTTTAGGTTTTCAGGCCAGCAACAGACAATTAATCTGGAAATACAGCACGAGTTCTATTTATTGTCTCATTTCCAGATTTTTTTCAGTTTGATAAAACTCGGAAAATTTATATTTTTAACCACTTCTCTTGGTTATATTGTATTTTTCCTGCATTCATTTTAGTTAAAAATCCCATCACTGTTTGATGCAGACGTGGATATTCTCCTTGCTGGAAGAGATAATTGACTCCTGTTCCATGCGTTCCACAATCAAGGAGGACGACCACAGCATATTCTGAACATGTGCTGTGCACCAAATAATGTCAAAGTCAGCACACTGCTTGTTTTATTTATTTAGGATGTTTAATGAGTTCTGCCTCCTAACACGTTGTTATTGTTATATTAACGGATGGTTGGAGGGTTTCAGTAAGACTTCTGCATAGATTTTGGGTTAATACCTAAACACACACAATGACCAGATTCAATATGAATGTTTTCCTGTTGAAGGTCATTCATGAAAATAATAGCTTTTGATATTTGTGGGAAGAGCTAACACAACAACACAACTGAACACTAAGAGGGAACAATCTTGTACCGACATGCATGGAGCGATGTCTTCAATGTTAAACTTTCCTCTAAATTGAGCTTTACAGATCACCATTAAGCTAAATACAAAAGGATTTTTCACATGTGGTAAATATTTGAAAAGGAAAAAAAAAAAAAGCAATCTCAGGATACTGCTACATATAGTTTATAGAGTCTTATATATTAATATAAATTATCTTTACTGAGCCCTTTATACCTTTATTTACACTACTAGACTTCACAGAGAACTTTATGTTGTACCTGTCATAAAATCAATAGTTTATCATATATGATATAGACTAGTGAATACTAGTTGATACTAGTGAATACACCAGATGATAAGATCATGCAAAGTGCAATCTAGGTTACATTGATATTTAACACTAAAATGTGCAGTTACCATTAAATGTGCACAATAAATAATAAAACCTATGGATTAATATGTAAAGTATACACTGGCCTACAGCATTTATAAACCACATTGAAAACCTTGGGATGTGCTACAGTATATTAGACGCTTAAATGCTTACGAAAAATAAAGTAAAAGAGCATTAGCATGCCAATGATATATATATATAAAAGTGTTCGTAACATAAAGTGCTGCTATTTTAAGTGCATTATGCACTGCACATTATTTGTCCAGGGTTAATGCCAAAGGCTAGGCCCATGTGCAGGGCTGATTTAAGCTAGTTGACACTGCATTAGTTAGCTAGTGCTATGTGTAATTGTTACCGCAACTCAGCTAGCTCAGGGCTAAAGCCAAGTGTCTGATAAGCTATGTTAGTGCTTCAGTTAACTTCTCAGCGCTAAATTAATAATATTCAATAATATAGTTATCTCTGAGTTACTGTAAGTAATAAGTAACTGTACTCTACTCACAAATATCCAGATTAGACTAACAGCCATATGCAACCAATATTCTACAGCAATATAGAAATATGTATGTATGTAATGTGTATTTAAAACATATTTTCCTTGTTGTTTTTTCCAACATTCAAATAGAAGAGAGGGGACAATCAGTTAAAATGTTAATGTCTGAGCAATTAATTTAAAAGCAAAGACAAAGGGGATTTTATTGAAGTCTCATAATGTGTCGGTTTTGAATAAAGAATGTTGATACAGCACTCAGCAAGACATTTAGCAACATGTCATTTTAACTCATTACATTAGGCTGATCTGGGCAACCTGGCCTGACACTGAGAAGTAGCAGTCCAGATTGCCCAGGAAATACTTAAATTAACTTAGAAGTTTTTCTAAGCGTGGTCTTTTTGGCCTCTTTCTGTCTCTTTCTCAGCCCAGCCCTCCCAACCTTCCTCAGTTTCTTGCTAGTTCATACAAATGCTTTTAAACCACCAACTCAAGTTTGCTGCCCAATGGTTAGCGTTTAAGAAGAGCAAAGTTCAGCTCCTCATTCGGCGTTTATTCAGTTACATTAATTCAATGAATTTCAAAACTGAGTCAAATGGGATTTTATTGATGTCATATGAGTTGTTTCTAAATAGAAATTGTAAGTATGACAACACATCCAGCAATATGTCAATTCCATCTCATGAACTGAAGAAGGATCTCTGCGGTTAAATGGATCTTGCCACTGTCTATGATTGCAAATCCAAACAGATGTTAATCTTTGGTGCATAGAGGACAGCAAACACAAGCTATGCTACAGTAAAATAGAAGGTGACTGAATGGGAAATACACTGTAATTATGTTTGTGTTGTCAACACACTGGTAGGAATGAAACCACTTTTTTTTGTTTTTAGAAAAGGGAAATTGTTTTGAGGGTTTTGAGGGGTATTTTCTAATAGATACACATCTTCAGTCAAAGGTTCTAAAAAGTATTTTTTTACACTTAGTACAAAAAAAAAGACATCTCTACCCGTTAGTGCTTTGTTTTAAGATACTATAACATAAATAAACAATTTATTTTCAGTGTTCAAACAGACAGTTGCAGTGTGACTGGAAATCTAACATACTCCATCACGTTCCAGTTGGCAGCAGAGGGCTTTACGAAGAGAATTCAGGTTTTGGCGCGACTCAAGGCACCATACTTTACAAGTACAAGTGTTCTTCATTTCTACAAACCTCCATCATTAGACCCAACCAATTTAGTGGGGGAGTGGGGTGAGGGGCGGTCAAAACTACACCTCTGCTCCCCCCCCCCCCCTCCACCCATTATAGTGGAAATTGGACAAGCAACTTTAAGGGGTTCTCTCTTGATCACCCGTCAACTCGTGTTAGACCTGCTCCACAGTAGCTGTCCTTGCTTTCAATGCGAGAGTCTCCTGTGAGATGCAGAATTACAAATCCCCGAGGGCAAAGCACTGTTCCCGACAAGGGCATCATGCAGTTCCTGCGGTCCCAATTTCACCGCGGACACGTCAGTACGTGAGCACAATCTCCAAGTGTCAGTAAAGTCCTCGGGCATTACCTACTGATAATTAGGCTAGCCTTTACTTTCCCAAAAGCAAATATAGATTCTGCTGTGCAAAATGATGCCATGAAGAGCTGATAGTGTCAATTCCGTTTCCCCCCGTTTCGCAATCCCCCCCCCCTCTCCCTGTGTCCCGAGAGACGCTTTCCACCACGCTCTCTGTACCCCCCCCCCACACTTCCTGATCCTGCCAGTCCTTGGCCCCCCTCCGCCGCCCGCCCGCCCGCCGAGCTTCCCTGTCGGCCTATTTGCAGGTAAACACCTCCGTCCGCTCGCTGCACGTGTTGCACTTGACAAAGCAGCACCACTGGAACTTACAGTTGCACTGCCACACTTTGGTGTACTGGTGCGTGTTGTAGCCCCGGCCGCAGCACATGAGGTCGCAGCCGTCCGTGTGCGGCGACGTGCGGTTGCACAGGCGGCCCTGGGTCCCCACGCTGCCCGTGGCCGCGTCCTCCTCACAGTAGTTGGGCGACCGCTCGATGTACACCAGGTCCGTCTCCATGGGCTTGCGGTAGCCCTGCGTCTGCTTCACCTTGAGGTGGGTGGGCTGGCGCAGGCGGCTGGCCCTCACCACCTCCACGTGCACGGCCTCGTTGTACTTGTCCTTCAGCAGGTAGCCGATCTCCCGGAACTTGGGCAGCGTGGTCCAACAGGTCTTGGTGGTGCACGAGCCCGACACACCGTGGCACTTGCACTCCAGCTTCATCCTCTCCTCCAGAACCTGCGGCGAGGACAGGGGGGGGGGGGAAATGGCTTGAGAGTTTGGTGGAGGGAAAGGTAACTCTCTGACTTTTGACCTATGAAGAGGTGCCTCACGGCGGGCTCGCTACGTAGGACTGAGCTAGGAACAAACTGTCTTTATGGCCCATTATTATAATATAATAATATAATATGTTATTATAACGTTAAAAAATCCATAGAAACAACCATAACAATAACTTTGAACAATTGCATTCACAGTTTGTTAAAGATAATTAAACAATATTAGAAATCATAATAAGCATGTCATTACTCTTTCAATACACTCAATACAAATATAAAACAACAAACTAAAGACAATACAGGGCATTGCAAATATAGCCTTCCTAAATAATGAGAAGCAGTTTCTTTAAATAGGAACTCCTGTGTCTTGCGTTTTTCCCTTCTGACTTTAGCCTTTGTTGCCTTGTTTGTTGGTATATACCGTGTGTTTTTAGTTATTGTTGATACGCTATGTGCTTTTGTCTTTGCTTTGTTTTCATTTACATGGAAATGAAAAGAATAAAATCATATTTTATAGACACAACCATGCACCATGTGTGAGCAGATCTTGACATTTCCTTTAGCAAAACAGATGTTGGCATTGCTATAAAGAACAGCGCATTGTCTAGAGCTATATTGTGATGCATTACTGGTTTGTTTTCACTTAACATTGGATTTATCAATGAACAACTATCTTTGAGCAGATGGTGACTTCAGTAAATAGGCTCTAACCCTTTAAATAAATGGTTATCTGTTTCTAAAGCACTGTCAATGGAAGTGGTGCCATTTTGATCTACATACGTCCTTTAAAAAGACCTGTTGATTTATTGCATTCACTGTATGTTTTAAACAGTTAAATTCAATGGCTAAACATGTGTTCTGGCAGAGTGACAGAGTGCTATGAAGTGGACCAAAGCAAGCATATCTGAAATTCTAAGAGAAGTGTTGATGCCAGCTCTGTCGGGGAACGGTGGAAAATAGACTTGCTGGTAATATCCTACCCTGTAATTCTCTCTACCTTCCATAAAAAACACATCAATGGAAAATAAATAAAAGTCTCGTATGTCCAATACACTTGATGTTCAATGAAGATCATTCCGCTACTGGGGCGCATAGGTTACACAACAAAGATATATTCCATTAACCGTTTACATACTGTATGCCAGAGAACAAATGTGGTGAATGCAAATTCGCATAGGCTAGTTCTAATGAAAAGGCTCTCAGATAATTACTAATAACTGGGCCCTTCTAGTCAAATCACTGCATCGCACTACGTTATAATGTCGCCAAATACTTTATTATGGTAGAGCTAATTCCTCAAAATGTCTACTTAGCTGTTATTTTAGTTTGAGTTTATCTCATATGGCACACAGGGCAGAAAGACTCCTCCTAACTGCCTAATTCTGTAGCATGGACCCACAGGCCAACAAACACAAATGTGGGTGTGGCTTGAATGGGACGCATTAACACGTCGATACCAGTCCTCACATGACCCCTTTAACCCAATCAGGGCCTCTTGACTGCATCGGTTGTAGAAGATGTACAGTTTTAGTACAGGGCATGTTTCCACAGCAGCTTTTTCCTGGCATCTCTCCGTGCAAGTGTGGTACAACTCGTCATTTCTATCAGATGCTTACAACACATACACAAAGTGCTTTATTGTTCATTTCCACTGATAGGCTATACTAGCTTTAAACATTTCCCCTGTGAATGAAAATAATAACGTAAAAACGTAACCAAGATAATGTCAGATGACAACTGATGGATGTGATTCTGAAACTAGAATTGCTCAAATCTCATGGCACAAAAACACAACGATTGCCTTAGTGAGGACGGGTGCATGGAAACATTTATTTAAACCGTGTCCATCATAAAGTCTCCGATCTGTTACCAATTAGTTCAATATGAACAGATTCCCCTTTTAATGGTCACTTGTCAAACCGACCCTTATGAAAGGGTAGGATGATTCACTGGGTGTTTCTTTGCATTCAATTAGTTTAGTAATGGAATGGAATACATTTTCCTTATCAGCTGTTAAAAGCATTTTTTTCATATTTCTTCTTTACTTATCAGAATATCTCTCTTTGTCTCAACCATCACCTTGTAAAGTGTAAAGTCATTTGTCAACGGTGCAGAAATGTATGCAAACACAATATGAAATTCACATATTGTGTTTTACAATCGATGTGGTTCAAGCCAAACGGGACCTCACATACAGCACAAAGGGACAACACAAGAGAAACTGCCCAGCCGGTTTAAACAAACTTGGTGTTGATCGCACATTTGTTTTGTCTGGTCACGTCAAAGCAGCACATCACAGTTTGTCTCCCCCAAACCATGACATCTTCCCTACTAATGCAACAGAATACGTGGCCAGGGTTGATGTTCTCTGCCGTTCACAGCATTAACTTATTTTCTCCTGTCAAAACCTTCTTTGTTGTGTTCTTGTGCTCTCCTGTGCGTCTCTGCTTTCTCAGTAAATAAATACACAGTCTACACACCATTCCGGTGTTTAACAGTCCCTTCAAAGCTCTGGTGTCACAGTGGCAAACAACGCTAACCCTCACGGTTCACCACGTCAGTATTGTCTGTCTGCCCTGTTAACACACACAATGTCTGGCTGGCTCTCGCCCGCTGAATAGACTAGCAGCAATATGTTTAGGTATGACACAGAGAATTCAGCAACATCCTCTTGCTGGCTTTACACTTGGGTGGCATGGTGGTTTTCCATCTATTAATTTCCCAAGCTCCGTCATCCCATTAGACAACAGTGATTCGAGAGTCTCACCCTCATACTTTCCCAACCATGACAACCATACACAAAGTGACTCTTAGCAAGCACACAATATATATATATATAGATATATATATATATCTATATCTATATATAGATATATAGATATATGTAAATGGGAAACCTTTTTGGAGGAAAACCCATTGTGATTCACTCATAGCCTGGAGCAAAATATGTTGTCGAAAGGATCACTGGGTAAACAGTCCAGAAGCAGTTCAGTGATTTCAGTCACTCACACACACATACACACACACACACACGCACACACACACCCACACGCACACGCACACACACACGCACACACACCCACGCACACACACACCCACGCACACACACCCACACACACGCACACACATACACACGCACACACACCCACACAGGCACACACACGCACACACACGCACACACGCACACACACACGCACACACACGCACACACGCACACACACACACACACACCCACACGCACCCACGCACACGCACACGCACACGCACACACGCACACACACACACACACA
>JAOEHI010000021.1:822601-834960 GCA_025447815.1 Percopsis transmontana
CCCCCACCGCACATCTCGCGCCCCCCGTCCCCCCCCCCCCCCCCCCACCCCCACCCCCCACCTTGACAGCCGCTCGTCATACACGACATGGAGACCTTCCAGTTGGCGGAGCGGACCCTTGCGGTCCACCTGGCCACGCCCGCGGGCTGCCCCGCGTACCTCCGGGACGGGGAGGCAGAGGCAAGGCTCTTCCACTGCTGCCAGAGCACCTCCGTGGAGACGGTGACAGAGCTGACGGAGTTCGCGAAGGCCGTGCCGGGTTTCCAGAGCCTGGATCTGAACGATCAGGTGGGGCACCGGCGAGAGGGGGTCCCCCCTGCACCCCCTCCCAGCGTTGTGTGTGTGTGTGTGGGGGGGGGGGGGGGGTTATGGGTTTATTTGATAACTACGAAGAATAGTTCTGGCTAACATTCGAGACCTGTCCCCAAAGGGAGGTTTTCCCCCTTAAATGAGCCACTGAATGGAGATTAGGGTGAATGACCGGTGTCATTCGTTTTCTTTGCGAAATGTGGGGTGTTTTTTTTTAGTTTTTTTTTAACAGTATCTTTAAGCGAAGCAAGGCGTTTTATTCAACTAGTCAAATTGAAACTGAAAACGGAAACTCATTTATTCAATAAGAACCGACCAAAACGCCGCAGAGGAGGAATTTACGTTTTCCGCTCTGTCTTTGATAGCAAAAGTAGGGGGGGGGTGAATCTTCTCACTGCACCGGGATGTGCAGTGAGAAGATTCCAGGGAAGTTTGTTATGAGAGGTGGAGGGCAACAGCACTCATGTAACAGCACTCATGTAACAGCACCATGTAACAGCACCATGTGACTAAGTCGCTTTGGATAAAGGCGTCTGCTGAGTGACCTGAGTGTAACTGTCATTGTCTCTCCTGCTCAGGTGACCTTGCTGAAGTACGGCGTGTACGAGGCCATGTTCACCCTCCTGGCCTCTTGCATGAACAAAGATGGCCTCCTGGTGGCCCGTGGCGGAGGCTTCATCACCCGGGAGTTCCTCAAGAGCCTCCGGCGGCCCTTCAGCGACATGATGGAGCCCAAGTTCCAGTTTGCCACACGCTTCAACGCGCTCGAGCTGGACGACAGCGACCTGGCTCTGTTTGTGGCCGCCATTATCTGCTGTGGAGGTAACCGGGGCCAACGGTTGATGGGTTGTCTGAGCTTTGGGGGGTTCGTATTTATACGGTTGAAACGATTCATCGAGTCATCGATTATATGAAATGTTTTAAAATTAAATGTGTTTTTTAAACTGCTGGGAAAATGGTTGTAAGTCTCTTCTCCTCTCACTCTTCCTCGGCCGTGGTGTCCTGCAGACCGGCCAGGCCTGGTAGACGTGGCTCCCATTGAGCGGCTGCAGGAGAATATCATCCAAGCCCTCCGGCTCCACCTGGTGGCCAACCACCCCGACAACACCTTCCTCTTTCCCAGGCTGCTGCAGAAACTGGCCGACCTCCGCGAGCTGGTCACGGAGCACGCTCAGCTGGTACAGGAGATTAAGACTATGGAAGACACGTCCCTCCACCCGTTGCTGCAGGAAATATACAGGGACATGTACTGATTGCTAAGTTACTAATGTGGCTATATAGATGTTTGTTTTTAATGGGAGACTATGCATACAAGTGATCAAACTACACACTGTAGACGTGAATATTAATGATTTCTTTATGGGAATTGGCAGCTCAGGTAGTTTGCCCACTTAACCACTTGATTGGAAGAGGGGTACAGTGACGGCACCCATTTTATATTTAGCACATGTACAGAAGGTGTAAAGGTTCAGTGACTTGTACTTGCCCTTTGCTATGGGTTACGTATTCTCTTGTACACAAACGTATAACTAGCTACACGTTATCTTACTGAAAAAAAAAATGCCCATTATGTGAATGTACTAAACAAAGACTAATACTTATTATGCAATAATACATACATGGAAATACCTCCTGCAGTCGTGTACAGATGTTTATAAATCCTGTGGAAAAAGTCGAACATTAAAAAATAATTATGTATATATATATATAATTTTTCTTTCCTATTAGCATCTGTACATCACAGGAACTTTTATTGTGTGATGATGACATTGACATTGTGGACACTGTATTATTTCACGTGTACCTTGTTGCCATTAACTCTTCCGCGTGGAAAGGGATTGAATTTGTTTTATTGAGAAAGACAAATTCAATGCAGGCCAAGAAATTCCACTGACATTAGTGAGCAACCCACAGTACCCATGTTATGTCAGTGTGTCCCAACAACACACAATTCTGTGAGTGTGTGTGTGTATGCAAAATGCCCATATGTGGAGTGGTGTTGTTTTGCTAGCAGTACTGTAGTTGGCCAGCCATCTCATGTAATGGACCAGAGAATGTACACGTGAGGTGTTGACTCGTAAACAATACTACCCTCTTTGTGAACAGAGATCGTAGGCTATGTAATGAGAAACGTTGCCTAGTCGTGCTATATGCTAATGGACTTAACATCTAACAGTAATGCACTTTAAACATTTCCCATGTGGCAAGATTAGTGCTATTTTACTAAAACAGGGTTGTTGTTTTTTTTTTTAAGATGGCTTTGGTTGTAATTTCTGCCAAACACAATTTATAAAAGCCATGTCCTGTCAAATATGTCTGGAACTATGCAGACATAATGTCAGTGGTATAGACGTGGTCAGGTAATTGTTATATAGGTTGTGGAAAGAGACTGCAGATTTTTATTTTCCAGTAAAAGGCCAGAATTATTAGTTGGTCTGTTTTGGCCTCGAGCATAATGTCCATGTAGATAGTTTCGCTTTGTTTTATAAATATAATTGGAATGTGGAACACCTTGTACAGTATTAGCTGACTGTACAAGGTTAAGTATTATAGCACAAGGTGATTCATTGGCATTGCTTAATGTGCAATGGTGGTAGATTTCACCTCTGAAAATCTTAAAATTTGTTGTTTTTTTAATAACTACTACAGGAACAACCTCTTCACAATACTAAATTGCCTATTTTAATAAAATCTATTATTGTACTCGTCACATTGTTTCCAATCACTCCTGGTCTGTTGTATTTACCACTTTACATTGGACATGTTATACTTTTGGATTTCATATCTTTTGATTAGACACAATTTTCATAAACATGTTATCTTTAATAGCATAACAACATACCTTATTTGAGATGCAGACATTTGAACAATGTGAATAAATGCTTGCGTCAAGTCGCCTGCTCCAGGCCAGTGGGTGGCGGTAAAGCTCCACAAGACAAGTTAAAAACAAGAATAAGCAATAATGTGCGTGTCCTGCTGCTGTAAAAATGGAGCAAAGTGAACAGCCTCAAAAGACATTTACCTGCCGGCTGTGTGGTCTGTCTACCCCTTTTACATACTATGGCCAGAAACCACCCAACACCCGAGCCATTGTGTAAGTCAGAATACGTTAACGCCGCTGCCGAGTGGGTATAGCTCAGCTAAGCTAGCATTAGCATACCTAACATAGCTTAAGGATACGTCATTGCTAATGCTAACTAGCCAGCCCAATAGGCTGTAGATCCTGCTATTTTAAGCCATTTTCTTTTTATGTCGCAATATAAACGGGTTTATGTTTTCAGTTGAACGTTTACTGTCTGTCAAACGGTGAAGCGGGCTTGACTGATTTGCTTGCCCTCATCGTGACTTTCTATCAGATTGCTGGAAGAGAGTTTTGTGAGCAAGGATCCGTTCAGCCCAGACAAGGAGAGGTTTCTGGTGTTGGGGTCTAACTGCAGCTTGTGCAACCACTCGGTTTGTGTTGGAGCAGTGAGTTAACTAACGTTACACAAGAATCACTCGTCTGTGTCTCCACTTCAGCGCATGATAAAGTCATTCGTCTCTTGGGGCAAATGACCTCACCATGTGTGCGTGACAAGATGACATGCTTGCTCATGGGTGACAGCCTTTAAGGTGCCTTTATGGCAAGGCATTCATGAAAGTCACCCAATACCTTTTAGAATCTGATGTTGCTCGTTTGTTGTCGTTAGTTTGTCTTTGTTAGTTTTTCCAGCCATGTTTACGCTGTTGTTTTAAATATTAAAACGAAGTATAAAACGAAGTGGGTAGTTTGCATTTTTAAATTACGTTACGCATTACGTTGATTAGGCTATATAAATCTGAGATAATAAGCACCATTTAAAAGGCAACAACTGTTGCAATAGCACTAGAGAGTACATTTGTAGGAATAGTGTTAACCCTCCACTTCTCCTCTGGCAGGACTGCAGCCTCTTCTACACCAGGAGGTTCTGCACACCGTGTGTGAACAAGCACCTCGACCAATTCCCTCATCAGATCAAGGCTGAGCTAGCCAAGAAAAAGCCGGGCTCCAAGACCGCTGTCTCATAAGGCCCGTGTGCCAGGCTGGGGATTAGACACGAGTCCCCTTCTCAACCAGCAATGGCAACAATGGCCCTATAGTGATAATAGTGCAACACACAGGTGTATACATGTGTGGCGTTCACGGCGAAGAGGAAACGGGTTTTGAAGCTCTGTTTCCCCCCCCGTGAGATGCATAAATAAGATTAGGTTTGCTTTACAAATTTTCTATGTGTCTGCACAGGTTGTGATGCAGCACACAACAGGTTAACTGTCATGCATGCAGGCCTAAATTCAGGCTCGGTAATTTCATTCGCAAATATCTCCCGAGGAGACTGACAGCCACGTGCGAGATGCAAAGCAGGACATTATGAACTCCCAAGCACCAGCTGGTATTTACTGTTGATACAATCTTGTATTACGAGCAGGTCTTACGCAGGTCAGGAAACATTTGGAAATAATTTACTAGACTTGATAACTGCTGGCAATGAGAGTTTTTTCCTATCCCACTATGCATCGGAAGACACCGCAAATAGCTGTACACCCCGGTTTACATGGGGGACATTTGCAAAGAGTTTTTCCTTTTGTTAAGTAGCCTACATTATATAATGTACTCTCAGAAAAGTGTTCAAAATAAACGGTAAATGTTTGGTACGTCTGTTACAGTATCTTGAGGAAAATGGCTGTGAATTTCTAGGTATGCCCTGAAATCATTCAGGCTGTTTTTTGTTTTATTTATTAAGAACTACCATTTTTGCTGTCTCTGCCGTGACTCACAGCAATTACAACCAACCAACCAACCGACCGACCAAATCACCATAATTTGCTGGTGATAGGCACTATGCCAGCTATGATGGAAGGCATCTTACTAAGACATGATGTCACCCATTTGTGCAATGTACGGTAGGTGTGTGTGTTTTTCGTTCATATTTCATATTTAAAAAGACAAAGTCAACCTAATAGTTACTTTAATGAATTTACAATTGATTAAATTGACCCTGCACTTCAGCTGTTTGGATTCAATTGGTTCAGACAACTCGTTTCAGGTCGTTTGGACATTATTAACGTGGAAATCCATCAGTTCAAATGTTTAATCAAATGTTTTCAGTTTTGTCTTATCGTATTTATTCCAGCCATTTAGTTGTCTTCTAGAGATTAAAGTTGGCGAACAAGTAAGGTTCGCCAACTTTAGTAAGGTTACGGTTTTGACCAACAAAAAATAAATAAAAAATATTGCAAACAAACAAATTCCTAATGGCTCCAAATTGTCTACTAAAAGACTATCTTCCTGCTGTCATATACACGTTAAATTAATCCAGGGCGGTGTAGGCCTATTAGTGAAAACAGGATGATGAGCAATTTAGTAACAAATGTACACCTTTTGTGTGTATTTTAACTTTGTCAACCATAATCGGGGTGTAGTGTCGTATGTCGATATGGTCATGTTCAACTTTAAGACAGCGCTTATGGGCGGTTCTAGCGGGGAGACCAATGAATCGCATTCTCTGTTTAAATACTCGTTAAGTCTCTTCGACGCCCCGCACTCGTAGTAGTTCCCTATCTAACGCCATGTTGGCTGTAATGACCTGATGTGTTTTCCGCCTTCATTACTACGCAGTTGACAGGAGTTCCCTTTTAAAACCCCGCACTTTGTTTTGACAAAAGGGAGGAGACTTTTTTTTGTTTTGTTGTTTTTCCACCACAGTTGGAGCGTACAGACCCGCGCACGGGAAGGGCATGCTTTTGGCCTGCGACTGCATTTGAAGGAATACCGTTTGGAAACCGTAGCGCTTTCTGGAGGCGCTTGTGGGTTTTTTCTTTTTCTTTTCATATGTGCAACAAAATGTCAGATGTTCGTCTTTCGAATGCGAGTCCGACGTTGGAGAGGGTGGAGGCGCGGCCGCCGGATCAGACCAGACCTCCGGTCTGCCGAAATCTGTTCGGCACCTTGGACGGCAAAGAGCATCAGAGGGATAGCAGGGCGAAAATGGAAGAATCGGCGCGGCTGTTTGCCGAGAGGTGGAATTTCGACGTTGAACACGACGTGCCTCTCCCCGCGGGGAATTGCGACTGGGAAGCCGTAAGTGGAGCACCTGAGTTTTACTCCAGAGCGCCTCATGTGCGCGGCGAAAATGTGGATTTAAACGGTAACGACCCGGCGAGAAAGGGTTCACGGAAAAGAACTGCGAACTCTTCAGGTGATTGGACCCCAGCCCGTTTAGCGTATGATAAATTTTGTTTTTATTGTAGCGCACCTTTCTTCACGACCACCTAACCAAAGCAGGTCACGACGCCTTTATAGGCTGAACGACAAGAATGCGTTATTATAAGATGACTCTACACAGTGTAATCTGCACGACACAATGTAGCCGACATTTACCTATCACGGAAAGGCAACAGACATAGTGTTGATTAAACGCTTCCTCAAGCATAAGTCTACTTCATGAAAAAACGATATATTTTTTTTTAAACTGTGGTTTTTGCGGACTAACCGAGACACCCTGTAAGGTTGATCAAAGTGTTAAGTGGGTGGCGGCGATCGTTTGGGGGACGTTTATGTAGACAGCATTAAAACCTAGTGTGCCATTTAAAATAGCGTGCGTTGTGCTTTTTAAACGGCCGATAAAAACAATATATACTTATACTTTTGACCTTCTCTTCTGCCAGGTGGCTGTGCGAGTGAGTGCGAGCGGAAAAGGTCCCATACCGATGAGGATGATGATGATGACGACAGGGCCGGCAGCTCTGTGACCGCGACGGCTACCTCCGCGGAGAAGACTTTGAGCGACTCCGACTCCGTGCCACTACAGCGGGGAGGTAAGGCACAAGCACACGGTCGTGAAGGGGGTGGTTGAATGCACGGAACTGTAGGCCTGTAATAAAATAAAATGCCATTCCTGTGTGTGTGTGTGTATAATATATGTATAATATAATATATATATATATGTGTGTGTGTGTATATATATTATAGCGCCTATAATTAAGAATAAATTCACGGGTTTCATTTAAATGAACCTAAAGTGAACGTTTCTTTTAAGCCAGTTTGATGTGGCCCAAAATATAATTCGATCATACGTAATAACATGCTTCACTTTATTAGCTGGGTGAAAACGACATGGCAATACTCTGGAGGAAAATAGAAAATATGTAGCCTGTATATAAGTGTGTGCGTGTGCTTGTGTGTGTGTGTCAGATACAAACTGATTGCAGTCACACACACACACACACACGTCGCAGACCGACTGTCCTGTCCGTGAGCACGGCGAACCTTTTTTTCTTTCTTTCTTTCTTTCTTCCAGTTGCATAATTCTAAAGCCTATTTCCTCTTTTGTGTTTCTGCAGAGCAGGGGAGTCCTGGCGCGCAGTAGCAGGGGGCGAGGAAGGCACACCACAGCCTTTCTCTGAACGGGAGGAAGGGAGGCAGCAAGCACTGAATATTATACACTATCATGTTTTGGCACTCGGTTGATTTATTTTTATTTTATTTTTTTTGTATTATTTTTTTAATTGCCTCAAAAGCAGAATATGTAGCACCGTGCAAATGGATCCCTTTTCCCTTTTGCTCAATTTCTTTACTACCTATGTTTCAGATGTAGCACAAAAATGTAATATGCTTTTCATACCTTCATTTAAAAATTTTTTTTTTTTTTTTTTTTTAAATGTGTTTTATATGTGAATTTGACTTGGGAAATTGCAGCGCAGTTTCTAAAAGAGAAATATATTTGTTTAAAATGACAATATTTTTTGTCCTTTTTCAGGTGATCTATCAGAAGTTAAAATGCAGATTTCAAAAGTCAGGGTTTTGTGGAAAGTGTCTTTCCCTCGTGTTGTGTATGGCTCGATAATCCCCCGGTGTTCCATGTGTACGTTTCAAAAGCTGCACACACTGTAAACCGTGGGCCTGATTGGCCATGGACCTGGGGCCCGGCCAATACGTCGTTTACACTCAAATTATTTCCCCATGCCCCCCCCCCTCCCCCTTTTTTCTTAATTCTTCTTATTTTTTCTTTGCCAAAGTTTGACTGTCTTTAAGGGCCTTAATGGCTCTGCTGCCAAACCATGCCGATCTGGTTTTAGCAGTGGTCCACCTTCCGACCCTTGCACTCCCCCCCGGTTATTCATGTTATTCATGGTTTCAGGTTAATGTGGAGACGCTAAGACTGACTGTCCTGCCACAGTCACGGGGGCTACACATTATGCAACATGTGAACGAGTCAACAAATTAGTCTTTTTTCATGTGGAATTCATGTGGAACATGTAATTGCACTATTAGAAAGAAAAGAAAAATCTTTTTTTGTTAGGGCAAAAAAAGACGGTTACACTGCCTTTTTATGATTCAGTGTAAAACTTTGAAGTGTACCTGTGTGTATTTTTTTTTGTAAAAACACTGAGAAAATTATACTAACTTATTTATGTTGAGCTTTTTGTGCATGTATTCCTTTTTCAACATGACATTTTGTGCATTTCTGTAAATATTCTCCTTTTTTAAGGAAAATAAACGGTTGCAAACTGAGCCTAATAACCAGTTTTACTTTTACATCATGTATTGTTTCGAAAATCTGCAAAATGATTAAAAAATACTTTCCTGGTGTAATTGATTTGCTCCTTTTGGTAACTTTATTTTCTTTTATTTTTTATATATTGCAAACGCTAGGCTACAGATCGCTCTAAAAAGGGGGATTCCGCTATAGCTTGGACGTAGGAAGTCTGGATACATTGGGGGAAATGTAGGCCGATGCTATAGTTCACGTCATTATGAATCGGTTTTAAGAATTGGACAGGCAAAATAACCGTTCACAGGCCGAGGCAAACAAACTGCCTTACCGACGACGACCCTCAACGGCTGACCGAGGCATGGCAGCGACGGTATTCAACACGGACGGGGAATATCCCGTGCCTTTTCTCTCCCCTTATTTTTCACACGACACCAAATCAAATTACGCACCGTGCGTAGAGTCACAGCAAACACTGCGGATTTGAGCAAAACGCATTAGGGGCAGCTTTTACGCACCGACGTGATACCTCGGTGGATTCTTTAACTGCCTCAGCCCCCGCGATTTTAGTGGTACGAACCGCTGCCTTGCTCCACTGGCCCCTCTCCCGTTCCAGCCCCGTCCAAGTTGAGAACAAGGGCTGGTCTTAAAAAAGAAGAAAAAAAACGTAGTTATTGACTTACGCTTTCTCCAATCACAGCGGGGATATAAAAAACAGACCACTTACAGCAGCCAATCTGTTGGTCTCTAGCAGAAGAAGGCTGTGCAGGGACAGTACAGTATGTTCTTTTCACAAAGAGTACACCTCCGAATGAGTTTTCCTGTTGATACCAGTGAGTGTTGAAGTCAAATACGCAGACCTCACTAACATATTGTGAGCTGTTTGTGAAAGAGAAAGCCAATAGGCAATAGGCGCCAAAACATCCAAAGGTATTTCACACAAAATAGCCTATGGTGACCCCATGAGGTCAAAAATTCTGTCTTAAACCAAAAGATTTTTTACAAACAGCAAAACAATTTTTTACTTACATTCTCAGAACAATTCCAGGTAATTTTGTGAGCTGTAAACTGTAACAGGCTTCAGTAAGTCTATAAGTCATGAGAATGTTCAACATTGTTAGAGAAATCATTTGCACATTTTTCACCTTATTAATTACTTACACCTGGTCATTTTAATGAAAGTTGGCAGTGGCTTATTCATTATCACACACCTTTCTTTTTCGTTTACATAATTTACCCCTAAACCTCATAGAAACAGCCTTCAGGTAGATTTACAGCCCATACGGTACATACAACACTGGCCAGTACTGTACGTCACCTGAATTGTTAGTAGCCACACCTTCACCCCAACGCATTGACAGACATATGAAAGTTTGCTTGGGTGACTCATTGGCTATGTGTGTTCATGCTAACTCCTACACCTTCCTACGTGGCCTAATTCGCAATCTCTCCTAAGCCTGTCAACTAAAGCAGATGATAACATGGCCCACAGGTCAAGCGCCTACACGACCAGGATCTAGGCTGGCTAAGGCCCACAATGTTTACTGGTCACAATTAGTGTGTTTGTGCATTGTCCAAGTCAAAGGCAAATGAGCAGGAATTGAAAGGGATCCAACGCTATAGCTGAGCTCAGCAGACCGCTATTGTTGTGTTTGTTCTGAAAAGAACTAAATTATAAGAAGAGGTGTTTGGTTCCAAAAGCTAGGTGTCTCTATTGTGAGAGGATCACTCACTAAAGGGACACTCACATACAGTCTATGGACACTCCTCAAATTTGTGTCAATAAATGCCCTTGGGGTTAAAACCAGCGTGGCAAAAGCACAGTGGTTTTGGTTTGAAATTCCAACAACCCATTCCCCCTACCACACCTGACTGCAACCTTTAACCAAGGGATTTAATCGCCTTCAGCCTGGTCTTTGTTTCCATTCTGGGCTGTCAGTCATATCATAAGCACACAAATGTTACGAATGTCTCACATAAGCAGGGACTAGCTGTGACTAGCAGGGACTAGCAGGGACAACCAGGGACTAGCAGGGACAAGCAGGGACTAACATAGGACTAGCAGGGACAATCATAGGACTAGCAGGGACTAGCTGTGACTAGCAGGGACTAGCAGGGACTAGCAGGGACTATCAGAGGACTAGCAGGGACTAGCAGGGACTAGCATGGACTATCATAGGACTAGCAGGGACTAGCAGGGACTAGCTGGGACTATCTGGGACTAGCAGGGACTAGCAGGGACTAGCAGGGACAAGCATAGGACTAGCAGGGACTAGCAGGGACTAGCTGGGACTATCTGGGACTAGCAGGGACTAGCAGAGGACTAGCAGGGACTAGCAGGGACTATCATAGGACTAGCAGGGACTATCTGGGACTAGCAGGGACTATATGGGACTAGCAGGGACTAGCAGAGGACTAGCAGGGACTAGCAGGGACTATCTGGGACTAGCAGGGACTAGCATAGGACTAGCTGGGACTAGCATGGACTAGCAGGGACTATCTGAGACTAGCAGGGACTAGCAGGGACTAGCAGGGACTAGCTGGGACTAGCAAGGACTATCATAGGACTAGCTGGGACTAGCATGGACTAGCAGGGACTAGCTGAGACTAGCTGAGACTAACAGGGACTAGCAGGGACTATCTGAGACTAGCAGGGACTAGCAGGGACTAGCAGGGACTAGCTGGGACTAGCAGGGACTATCATAGGACTAGCAGGGACTAGCATGGACTAGCAGGGACTAGCTGAGACTATCTGAGACTAGCTGAGACTAGCTGAGACTAACAGGGACTAGCTGAGACTAACAGGGACTAGCAGGGACTAGCAGGGACTAGCTGGGACTAGCAGGGACTATCATAGGACTAGCAGGGACTAGCATGGACTAGCAGGGACTAGCTGAGACTATCTGAGACTAGCAGGGACTAGCAGGGACTAGCAGGGACTAGCTGGGACTAGCAGGGACTAGGGACTGACACTGTAAACTTTTAACCCCAGAGCAGTGCAGGACCTCCACTACAACGCCACGAGAAGATGACATCACCGCTAAACTCTTTGCCAGGTATGAGCTCAAACCAAGCGGCAATGACATACAGTGTGTGTTGTGTGTGCGTGTGTGTGTGTGTGTGTGTTTTTGAGTTTATGCCTGTGTATGTACTGTATGTGTTTGCATGTGTGTCTGTTACCTTACGCAAACCATGCACACACATACAGTACACGCAGCCCCTGCATGGAGATGGATCTGTTTGAGTTGTCAGGAGTTTGGAAACCCCTTCCATTCTCCCAAGGCTGAATTAGCAGGCCCTAATTGCTGCAGCAGATAACGAGAGGAGAAATGTGTCATAAAAACTCTGACATCTTGGAGCAAGGCTCTATGAATAGACACTCAGCAGAGTGCCTGTAAGCATGAGCTCACAATTTGGCAGTTCCTGGGAGTATGTACTGGATGTGTGTGTGTGTGTGTGTGTATGTGTATGTGTGTGTGTGTGTGTGTGTGTGTGTGTGTGTGTGTATGTGTGTGTGTGTGTGTGTGTGTGTGTGTGTGT
>JAOEHI010000021.1:835060-845236 GCA_025447815.1 Percopsis transmontana
TGAAGTAATTTAGGCTACTAATTGTAAGTCGCTTTGGATAAAAGCGTCTGCTAAATGCTTAAATGTAAATGTAAAATGTAATACAGTTAGTTTACTTCCCATTCATGAAAGTTTTTTTCTATTTGCACACTGGTGTTTACTATGGCGTCTACGTTCGACTCTTTAGGTAGTGATGCGTTTTATGTGGACGAGCATAAGTAAATAAACTATAAGTGCCCCAGTTAAGTGTGCCCACAAGATGTCCATGCATTCTCTGGTTTGGAAGGATCACCTTACCACTTAATTACTGTTGGCACTTCAATTTTAGAAAGTTCCAAATTATAGCTTTACATTCTTCACAAAATCCAGAAATACAATTCTTTTAAAAAAATTCTTCACAACATGTCTTTTTCAGACACCCTGAAACACCAAACTTTTCAATAAGAGTGGACACTCACCGAAATGTTGAGTCTTCTGATGTTGGGGATCTCAGCATCAGCTGTGTGGCCAACTTCTTTGGCCAGGACATACATCTTCCACGTAGCAGGACAGCCTTCTGGTTTCTCTGCTGCATAGCACCTCCACAGAGTCTGAGGGCCACAGGTAATTAAACACAAAGTCCATTTACTCACCGGTCCTACTGTTGACTTGCGACTTTACTGTATGTTTTCTATGTGTGAATGAGATCAATGTGATTTGTAGATAGCATTTTGCACAAGATGGCCTCCTGTTTGTCTCCCGTCGTCTTTCTAAGTGAAACAGTTGTTTTTATTGACTTTCAGTCTTTCAGAATGTCAGAATACTGTAGTGGTCGACTGTCGTAGAAGTCATGTCCCAGCCGAAAAAGTCCTGGGTTTGATCCTCTATAAAGGTCTATATGTAACCCATACACACTCCTAAATACCTGTACTTACTGTAACCCTGCTTTGGATGGTCCACTAAATGACTAAAATGTAAAAATCTACTATGATGTATGCAACAATATTCTATAATGAGGACAATGAGCTATAATTCTAAAATTCCTACATGCAATTAAAAGGGGAATTGAACTTTTGTTGAACTCTGTAGCTTCCTCACCTCAATATTAAGTCCTCCCGCTGACATTTAATTCCATAGTTTCTCAAAAACATACTAGCGTTTCTACAAATCTGACCACTGTCTGTACTTGTGCTATTTGTTCTCATGTTACTCTAGTTTGTTGAGTCCCACTACCTGGATTAGAGAGGCCGCCGCAGGGATCTGTCTGTTGAAATGCTTCTGCCTCTGTTTCTGCTGTACTTTCAGGGCAAACCCTGAGCCTAGGATGCCCTAAACACACATTATAATAGTTAGTATTCATGTGCATTTATGCATGGAAAGCACATACAATAAATAATAATAGGAGCGATTGGGTTTGTGAGGTTTCATTTACTGGCAGCTCTAGTAACATAAAATAGAAAAAATAAAAATAAAATTCAAAAATTATAAATATAATCAATTGTAAATCTAGAAATGTGTGGTTACTTAATCTAATAACTCACGTTAGATAATAAAATGTTAAAGGTAAAGAGGTGAAACAAGCCTAAGGTGGTGATGTAGCCTAAGTGGAATTCTTTGTTTTCACGTAGGCTACATCTTGGGACCAAAGCATTGACATGTTCAGTTACACTGAACAAGATGGAGCAGGAAGCCCAGTGATGTGTTCACGAGTGATATTTACAGCAGGCAAAGCGAAGAAGGAGATGGCAAAGACACTGAAGCAGGAGGCGATGGCCTTGCCGATCCATGTCTGGGGAATCTTGTCCCCATAGCCGATGGTGGTGACTGTTACCTGGACACAAAGATGTATTAAGTTAACTTCTTTAGTCATTCAATAAGATTACAGAGAGCTGATTATACACATAACTGGTTTTCCCCCAATGCTTTCATTCAGAAGTGATTTAAAGTAGCTATGTTCGGACTCAGTAGTGCAAAAGCATGGAGGGCTTAAAGTTTGAAAAGAATTGCTGAAGGAAGTCAAACACTAGCTCGAAAAACACCGTGCCATGCAGAGTCTAAAGGTTATTAATGTTGCTTAAAAACAGGACATTCATTTCGATTTAATTGACTTAAATTCACCATCAAAAAATTCCCTCAGCGGATTTGGTTTGTGTTGGGTTTACAACAGACAATTTTTGAAATGATTTCACTGTTGCAGACTATTTTTATTTACGTCTGACCCAAATCACAGTCTCTCTTGAATCTGTATCACCCGCTCCCTTCAACTCTAAGTTGGTGCCAGACTGTAGTCATTGCAGCCTAATACCATCTTTGCTTTGCTCAACCATTCTAACTATATTAAACAATGGGGTGAGCTCCCTGTAACCGACACCTGCCTAAACAAGATGACAGCTGCTACTAGTAAACAACTACTAGTGGCTTGCTGTGGCTTTTTTGTAGCCTCTGCCTGTTGCCAAACTACTAGGAAACTACACAGGAAAGGAGCTAGTTCTATAGAAAGCAGTCTTGCAGTACGCCAATGCATATTATTTTATTGTGCATGTGTCACAATGATTGACAGCCTACATTATGTGGAACGGGAGGGCTCCGACAAAACAAAACCAAAAAAAAAAGAAACAAAAACCTGTCGTTTAATGTGGGATTCAGTACGATTCCCAGTTTTTGCAAAACCATAGCGTGTGTGCAGCTCGACAACTAAAAGCCGAGTGGTTTATGACAAGTGGTTGTTAAATGTGTCCCACTCTAGTCGTCTGGTGTAAGCCCAGCGTGAGTTGCACAACAGTCAGAGATGGCCGGGCCATTTGAGGCTCCCCTTCTGAATGGGAATACGATTCCCGGGCCGCTAATCCTCTGTGAGTGCAGGAATTCACTGGTCAAGGGGGAAAACAAATACTCTGTGCATTTGCATGTACACCCACTGTGAAAGGCGAGCCAATTCGGACACATTCAGAGCGCACTTGGCTTACAGTGGGTGTCTATGGGGTGTCGCGGCGTGAGCCGCTCCTCGGCGCTAGCACAAAGGGGGCTGATGTAAAATGAGATAAGAAGGGGGCAGTGGCAGGGCGGGCGGGGGCGTGTTGGTGGGGGAAGAGGGGGATTTAATCCCTGGCCCGCAAATCCGACGGCTAAACAATGGCCCCCTGACATCAGAGTGGAATGATGTACTCCATAACACCTCTCGCATTCAAAGCCCTTGTGTGTGTGGCAGAAAGCTCAGCAGGCCCGCACAAAGGTCCGATGCCCAGCTCTCATGGAGAGTGTGTTCTTTCAACACAGCACCATCTATTGCTGACGGTCAATACGGTTGGTGTAGCAAAATAGACAGTCCCTCTGAAAAACACAGTATCGAGTGATCCGCTAAATGTGTTTTCTCTTTTCATTCGGTCTTTTTCCCGTCGTCCTTGTAGAATTTATTGAGACAGTTCACGTCCAAATCAAATAGCGGTTAGCTAACTACCTCCGGCGGCTTGGAGCCCAACACATGCTAAGGGAAGGGAAAAAAAATACACGGCGAGAGGAAGGAAAGAGGGAATTAGGATTCTTAGATGCTTTATTGGAGAGAGCAGAATGTGTGTGTGTGTGTGTGCGAGAGAGAGAGAGAGAGAGAGAGAGAGAGAGAGAGAGAAAGAGAGAGAGAGAGATATGAGTCATGCCATTGGCCCGGCCTCCAGCTGTGCCCTGCACCTGCACATCCCACTATGGAAAACATTGCCTGGGGAAGGAATACACACTGGGCAGGCTTAGCATTTCTCCAATCATGAAAATCTCTTTTTTTCCCTTTTCCTTTCACTGGCACTGGCACTGGCACACACACACACACACACACACACACACACACACGATCCAAACCTGCTGGCTTGGCAATTTTATGACTCTCAAGTTTACAGTCTCCCAAAAAACAAAGGGGTGCAAATCCCCCGCTACAATCCTTTTGTCTTCTTTGTGAAGGACGCAACACAAACAACAGCTTTTCTTCGCCTTTCCGCGGAGCGCTGAGGAGCTCGGCAACCCCTGCAACCCCCCCCCCCCCCCAGTACAAAAAGGGGAGTAATCCCGCAATTAAAGTTTTAATTAAGGGAGCTGACACTTTATATTAGCGCTCTAAACGTGCTTTGAGCCAAAGATCCCAGAGGTGAATGGTTTATTAGGGTCTCTTTGTTGCTCGCTGGTCTGCAGCAACAAGGCCACCATAGCTTTCTCATTACGGCGTGTCTTCGATTGGACTGTTTAATTAACTGCTCTGGAAACCTGAGACCTTGCCACAGAGGGAAATGGGCAGGCCAGCTTGACACACTAAAAACATTAGGCCCGCCTGGCTCCTGAGTGGATGATAGCATCAAAACAAGGTTGCCACACAAGGCACTAAAAGGGGGGAATAAATAGGTAAAAGCAGGAATAATTGGCGTCGCTAGTGGTCCTGTAACGTTTCATTAATGGTTCCAGTAAGTACCTGCCTACTAAATGTTTCATGATAGAGAAAAGTGGTGACAGCTCTAAAAGGGAAAGCAGTCTTTTTGGAAGATTCGTTCAAACATACTCTTGTAAAAAAGTTTAAATGTTCTCGCCAATTCAACAGAGGGAATCCGGCAATGTTGGGGAATGCCCACTGTGCCCAAAATTACAATTACAATTAGGTCATTTAGCAGATGCTTTTATACAAAGTGACTTACAATTACATGGTGCTATTACATGGAGCAGGTAGGGGTTAGGGCATCTTGCTCAAGGCTGGGAGTCCAACACCTAGACCACTAGACTATCCTGCCACAAAAGCTGGCAACAAGACAATCAGAGGGAACAGGATGGGCAGGCAACAAGAAAAATGACTTACACCACAACACACCCCCCAAAGACGCATCATCCTCTAGTTGGTATAGGCTGGTGTCGGCTGTGTCAGCCCTGGTGGATAATGGCCTTTATACAAAGCAAGATGTTTGTGTGTCTGTTGTCTTACCACCCCCCACCACAGGGCGTCAGCATAGCTGGAGAAGTCCGTTTTGCCCTCCTCGTCCACGGCATCTTTCTCTGCCAGGTAGACGAAGTAGGAGGAGAAGATCAAACCCAGGAAGCCAATGTACAGTGTCGTAATCAGCTCCTGCAAACACACACGTGGACATTTCAAGTGTAAACAATGGCCTCAAAAAGTTTCACACCATTGGTTTATTGGGAGGGTTAGAGAATGGCGTGGCCCAGAAGCGATCTATGGGGAGGGGTGGAGAGGAATGCGACACACTCCAGCACTCAGGTGCGGGAGGGGCACACGGCCTCAGAGCTTCAAACAAACACAACAGCATTTTTGTAATTGGCCAGTTTCAACCACAAGGGCAATTTTGGGCACAAATCAAGGAGTGTACCTTTAAAGCCATTGTATTAACAGTAAACGAAGCTCACTCATTTAAAAAAAAAGGTCATTTGACAAGGGTGAGAGTGCAACAAATCCCGTGGGGCTCGCTGCTTTGTCGTCTTGTGTTTTATTTGTTTGACCTTTACACGCGATCCTCAAGAGATGAGCCATGTTACTCTGACATCAAAGAGAGCGGAACGTCAAGCACAAGTACATCCAAAGCACACAGTGGACTGCAGGGATTAGGAACAGAACATTACATCCTCTGACTGCATTGTGTATCCGTCTGAAAAGAAGCTATAACAAGTGTACCAGCGCTAGAATGTGGCTCTCATCTTCTCCTTATAAAGCTAGGTCTGGTGCTTTGTGTGCGTGCGTGGGTGTGCCTACATGTCCATCGGTGTGTACCGGACTCTGTGGTAATGGGCACTAAATGTAGCGTGGACAACAGCAGCTAGCCTGCCCTTTAAGCAAGCAAGGAGGTGCAATCAGACAAGCGCACTCACCCTCTAGAAATGTCAGCTAACTGACCTGAGGGAGGCCATATTTAGTGAAGAATGTCAGGAAAGAATGTTGAGTTTTCTGCCATATTCTTCTACTTTATAAGCAAACATTTATCTTAGAGCTGCATGGGCCACCTTGGCAAATTGGCGGCCACTCATAATATGCAACTACAAAATACAAAGTACACTTTTTATAAACTGCCCTAATCGTTACTTTCACTTTAGGCAAAGCTTTGTCAATGGCAGTGATGATGAGAGCAGTGTCCGATAGACACTGATACATCCACCACATCCCTTCCTGTATGCCAGTGTATTTTTTTCCACTATACCATCCAGTACAAAGACACGGTAGGGTTTGCCACTGTACGTTTTGGTTCTGTTATGTTGTTAGTTTCACTGGGGCGACAATACTACTCAATCAATCAATCAAGACTTCATGTTTACCACAAAAACCTATCAACTTGTACTGGTAACAAGATGCAGTGGGGTGGTATCATCGCACATAACCATACCTGCCGATGAATGAATACTACAGATCCCAGCAGTCTCCATGTTCCCCCCTGCCGATCCACATGCAGCATGCGCAGTATCTGGAGGAATCGTATCCCCCTGCAACCCAGGATGAAGGCTCAAAACGTTACATAGTCTTTCCCCTAAAAGAGCTGTGAGCAATGGTCAAACTAACAACGGTATTAACCTACCTGATTGCAGATGTGGCAAAAACTTGGCCATTGGAGCCCACACTTAGCACAATGACAGAGGCAATGACCACTATCAAATCTGTGAACAAAAAAAGAAACAAACAAACAAACAAAGAAACAAACAAAGAAACAAACAAAGATAGAAAGAAAGAAAGAAAGAAAGAAAGAAAGAAGCCCACTGATATTAAACTAGTCCAGAAGGATCATTTCATTCTAGTGTCTGTGCACTTTCAGGCAACTGATTGAAATGTATAATGCTTTAGGTTGTCTAGCTAGAACCACATATGATGTGTATTGCATAAGTCTGGCTTTGTAGGAACATGGGACATTGCCAGGTGCACCTATGATAGAAATGGGCTTCCTGATAAAGCGCAGACGTCCCTTGAGGCCCACATATTTGCTGCGGCAGCCGGCCGACCACAGGCGGACCACATACTCCGTGCCAAAGAACAGCACCAGCACAATCTCCTGCAGAGAAACAACACAAAAAGCGAGAGTTTCATTAATGCAACCGGATGGGAACTATAACCATCTGCAGCAGGAGGATGCGAGAATCGATAACGTATCATTTCTTAAAGGCACTGAAAACCCTGCTGAAAGAAGAAAGAAACATTCCTAAAAGACCATTATGATCAATCAACGACATTCAAGATATGACTGGGCGTGTGCGGACAGATCCTGAGGTGGTCCTGTAAGAGCTATAGCCCACCCACTGGAGCCAAAATAAAGATGTTGATAACTCAGCTGATGACAGCTCATATTCAGTCAGGGTCAATGGCTGCTGATTTAAGTCCTGGAGCCGCTCTTTACATTATACACACAGTAGGTCAACCAGCTTTTAGAGTCAAGATCTTATTCTTGTGTAGACCTGCAGTACCTTTGCACGATGTATTAAATGAGGTGTATAGGTAGCTAAGATAGCTAGCTAAGTATCGCTATGCACCTGCACAGGTACTGTTCAGGTTGTCTTTTGAACGGTTGTCAAAAATCTCTGCTATGCTGCTGTCTGTGCACGCACACTTCCACACAGGTGCAGCTGAACGGGTCTACAGTATGAGAGCTGATAAGGTCTGGCTGATGGAGGGCTCCTGGCCACCATGTGCGCAGAATATTTAGCTGCCAGTAAAAATGGCGCAAGGCCGCGTGGGTGGCCGTCTCACTGATTGCTTGGACTGACTGCTCTCTCACCAGCCCTCGTATGTGACTCAACACCGTGAGCCCTGCTGCAACAACACGGCACCGCGTCCCTCTAAACAGTCGGCTGCCACTCACACGCCTCAGCCACAACCATGCTTCCAAAAAAATGGCCCTGTGCTATGGTTGCAGTTCAGTGGGGTGCAACGCGAGCAACACAAGTGACAAAGTCAGGCTGGCAAACGGACAGAGACGCAGGAACGGACACATAGGTATAAAGACAACGAGAGTGACGAAGCAGAAAGAAAGACACAGCAGGCCAGAGATGGTTCAGTGGCTCCTCATACCATCCAGCGCAGTTGCTCAGTTGAACTTGACCAGCCATGGCTGTATTATTGTTTGCTAGGAGGGCAGCAGACCATGTTTCATTGTCCTGTATGCTGTCTGTATGACTTTTTATTGTCTATGGCTAGTTCGGACTAGCTCTCCACACTACAGGCCCCTCTCCATAGGCAAGTGATATTTAGCTGCTTGCTTACAATAGCTTAAAAAAAACAGCAATAACCCAAACCTGGTGCCAAACAAAGTTGGTAGTTTTGAGAGTCCAAGCTTGTATCCATATTAATTATAATATATCCATTTGGATTCTGTTGCATGCCTATTTTTTTCTTACAAATAACACAAGCAAAACAAAGACAAAGAACCGCAAAAAAAAACGGGTGTATATTATTTTGCTGTGACAGCCAGACAGATCTGAAAAACAGGATTAGAGCGGAGCTACTCAAATTCCCACACGTCGCTGACTCATCTTGTCTCATAAAAGGGACATCTGGATGATATATTTGAAAGTCATAACAAGGTCTGAATTTAGGGAATTTGAAGGGATTAGCTTCAATCATTTAATAAAATGGGTCATCACCCAGATGTTGGGGTGTTTTGTTATTATTTGTTTTGTTTTTTTCCGATGTGTTGAGAGTGGTTGCTAAAAACAGCTGCCTGTAGCAATAATCTCATCAGGAAGAAATAGGATATAGCTGACTGCACTGGAGTTATAGTATAGGGTCTAAACATGTATAGTATTGCTTCACACACAACAACACACACATCTGGATTTACTTGTGCTTCAGCACAACACAAATAGTATCACAATTATTGCTGGTGGGTTACAGACAGTTTAATATGCAACATATTAACTAACTGTGAATACTGTGAATTTGTTCCATTTAAAAATATATATATATTTCCCCACACTATTTAGTTCCAGTAGTTCCAGTAGGTACAAAATAACAACAAAGAGGGCACAGAGTTTCATGGAAGCGTTTCCCGGAATAAAGACTATATTTACCATGAGTCCCATTGACTCATTGCATAGAGCTACCTCCACTCACCGGTGAGAGTGTGTCTAATACAGAGAGTGTGTCTGTATTCAAAGAGAATGGTTGAGAGATGCAGCTGTACTAAAGTTGAAACATCAGCTGTTTTGCAAGATGTATACACATGAGGTATTAAAACAATGAATTTTCTGTCTAATTTTCTTCTGGGACACAGGTTCACCCCCAAAACATGTACTGTGGGTACATGAGGAGCGCTCAATGACTGGATCACCTCTTGACACACTTCATGGTAGCTAATGTTTTCTCAACTGTGCAACCCATATCTTTTAACGTGACAAACAGGATTTTGATCGCAGAGGGATCTCAGTCAGGTCTCCGTATATGTACACAACCTTTGGCTCGGCCCCTGAGAGCTGGGATGTGAATATGAGTCTTTTTTTCATTCTTTCTGTTGTTTTTCCTTGCCTATTCTATTTCCATTTGTGGTGAAGCTAAAGCTCGGTCCCCGGGCCAAACATCAGAGGTGTTGCACAGTTGCAACATGAGATGAGGGGTACAGTGAGAGCAGAGGGAATGTGATACACACATGTGTGTGTGTGTGTGTGTGTGTATGTGTGTCTTTACTTTGGCAGCCGTCTGGAAAGCCAAATATCCTCAAGGACTGATGTCCCCTCTGCCATCCAAAACAAGCAGCCTGTGATTCATGGATGTGAAATAACCTTGAGCTTTCTAAGTATAGCTACTACCACCAATTCACATCACACACACACGCGCACACACAACCACACACAAAACGCTACATAAATCTTTCATTTCTATTTCATATCTATTCAGATATGCATACACACACACAAACACTCACAAAGACACAGATGCAGGTGCAGAAAGGGGAAAAAAACAGGTTCAACAGTTCAAGTTCGGGTGATTTATTGTGTTCAGGACATTTTCACTTCTCTGTGGCTTTGTCTGTGGCTAAACACTACTGTTCTAGTGTGATTAAACTACAGAGGAAGATGTAGGGAGAGACAGAGAGACAAGGCCAGAGAGAGAGAGAGAGAGAGACAGAGAGAGAGAAAGGGGGAGAGACAGGGCCAGAGAGAGAGAGAGACAGAGAGAGAGAGAGAGAGACAGAGATAAAGAAAGGCAGACAGACATTGACAGAGAGAGAGAGAGACAGAGAGATAGAAAGGTATAGATAACTGAAG